>JAQZBX010001617.1:0-80532 GCA_029593785.1 Cabassous unicinctus
AGACTTTGTCAAGAAAGTAAAAAGGCAGCCTACTCAATGGGAAAAAATAATTGGAAAATGCATATCCTATAAGAGTTTGATATCCATATTATATAAAGAGATAATACAACTAAAAGAAAAAAAAAGACAAGCAACCCAATTAAAAGTGGGTGAAAGACTTGATTAGACAGTTTTTCAAAGAGGAAAAACAAATGGCCAAAAAGCACATGAAAAAATCTTCAACATCACTAGCTATTAAGGAAACGCAGATAAAATCTAAAGTGATATACCATTTCAAACTTTATAGAATGGCCATTATTTAAATAAAAAAAACACCACAACTGCTGGAGAGGATATAAGGCATAGGAACATTCCTTCACTCTTGATGGGAATGTGGTGCAGCCTCTGTGGAAGAAGTTTGGTGGTTCCTCAGGAGGCTGAATGTAGAACTGCTATATGATCCAGCAATCCTGTTTCTAGGAATACATTTAGAAGATCTGCAAGTAAGGAATTGAACTGACATTTGCACATATGGAAACAGTCCATGAGTCCAAAAACAAATGTATAACAAAATGTGGTATATGCATAGAATGGAATACTATTCATCTGTAAGAAGATATGAAATCGGGACTCATATGACAACATGGATTAACCTTGTGGACATTATGTTGAATGAAATGAGCCAATCACAAAAAGACAAATATTTCATGGTCCCACTAAAATGAACCAAATATAATGAGTAAGCCCATGGAAGTAAATTCTAGAGTGTAGGTTTCTAGGAGAGCAAATCTGGGTTGAGAACGTGAGTTGATGCTATACAATAATCTAAGAATGTGATTTCTTCACTTATCATAGTGATTTCAGTGGTGGTTGAAGACTGTAATTAATAGTATAATTATAAGAAAATTTTTCTTTTACAAATTGTTAAGCATATGGTGATACATGGGAAAATGACCACTAATGATTGTAATACCGTAATATTTTTGCAGCAACGGCAAAGAAAATATATCAATTTTAAGGGACAACAATAGGGAGGTATAAGGCAATAAGAAAATTTTACTTTTAGAGTAATGAAAACATTCTAAAATTGACTGAGGTGATGATAGCACAACTCTGTGATAAAAATGAGAGCCACTGAGTGTACACTTTGAATGGATTGTACATAACATGGGACTGTATAACACAGTGAATCCAGGGATGGAAGATGGATATGGTTAGCAGAAAAATTATGAGAATGTTCTCTCATGCACTTTACACATATTTATTACTAATATATGGTTTTAATAATTAGGTGGGTTGGGGGAAAAATACACCAAATGTAAGATATGGTCTATAGTTAGTAGTAGTATTTTGACAAAGCTCTTTCATAATTTGTAACAAATGTTTCACAACAATTCAAGGTATTGGTGGTGGGTTGATGTATGTGAGCCCTGTGTGATGATATGCATGTTTGTTTTGTAAGTTCACAATTTTTATTAGACACTTACTGTTTATGAATATTTATGTATTAACTATATACATCAGTAAAAAATTTTAAATTTAAAAGATGAGCGTGCAAATAACAGTAGTATTTCTTTATTCTACTACTGTTAAATCTGAGGAGGAAGTCAGAATAAAAACCATTTACAATAGTGGCTAAAAGAATCAAATATTTATGAATACACTTAACCAAGAATGAAAAGAATCTGTATGCAGAAAACTATGAAACATTGCCAAAAGAAACCAAAAAGACTTAATAAACGGAAGGACATTCTGTGTTTATGGATTGGAAGACTAAATATTGTTAAGATGTCAATTCTATGCAAACTTATTTACAGATTCAATACAACCCCAATAAAAATCCCAACAGCCTTTTTTGCAGAAATGCAAAAGCCAATTATCAAAATTTTTCGAAGGATAAGGGGTCCTGAATAATAAAAAATCTATTTAAAAAGAAGAATGAAATGAAAGACTCTCACTTCATGATTTTAAAGGAAATTACTTAGACACAGTGGTGAAAACAGCATGTACTGGTGGAAAGAGGCATATGGACCAATGGAATTGAATTGAAAATTCATAAATAGACCCTCACAACTATGGTCAAGTGATTTTTGACATGGCTATCAAACCTCCTAGCTGGGTCAGAACAGTCTATTCAACAAATGGTGCTGGGAGAACTAGATAGCCATATCAAAAAGAAAGAGGACCCCATCTCACACCTGGTAAGAAATTAACTCAAAATGGATCAAGGACCTAAGTATAAAATCTACAACCATAAAGCTCCTGGAAGAAAATGTAGGGAAACATCTTCAAGACCTTGTGGTAGGTGGACACTCAATGAACTCCAAACAGGAGAAACACAAATAGACCCAAATTGTGTGACGTTATAATCAAAATGTTAAATGCTGAAGATAAAAGCTGCAATAGAGAAGTAACAGGTCACATACAAGAAAACTTCTATAAAATTAAGTGCTGGTTTCTCATCCAAAGCCATGGAGGCAAAAACATCATGGGATGTCATATTAGAGGTGAAAGCAAAAACTGCCAACTATTCAGCAATAAAAAGAAATGAAGTACTGAAACATGCAACAACATGGATGAACCTTGAGGACATTATGTTGAGTGAAGTAAGCCAGACACAAAAGGACAAATATTGTATGATCTGTCTGATTTGAAACAATTAGAATAAGCAGACTCATAGAGTCCAAATCTGGAATATAGGTTACCAGGGTATGGAGTGGGGATAGGAAATGGGAAATTAAGGCTTAAAATGCACAGAGTTCTTATTTGGAATGATGGAAATGCTTTGGTAATAGATGGTGGTGTTGGCAGCACAACATTCTGAGCACAATTTGCAGCACTGAAATATATATCTGACATGACTAAAAGGGGAAATGTTACATTGTATATATGGTAACAGAATAAAATGTTTAAAAAATCCATGTGATTAAACTACACGGTGAACCCTCAGTTAAGTCATAGACAGTAACTAATAGTACAATTATACAAATATTCTATTAGAAATTATAACAAATATTCCACACCAATGCAAGGTGTTGGTGGTGGGGTGGTATATGTGAATCATATAGCATAAGCATATTTGTTCCGTAAACCCACAGCTTCTATAATAAAGAAAAAATCAAACAAAACAAAACAAAAAACAGGACTGTACTATACAAACAGTAAACCCTAATGTCAACTGTGGGCTATAGTTAATATTACAACTATAACAATATTATTTGATCAATTGTAGCAAAACTACCACACTAATGTCAGCTATTAATAATAGGGGTATATGGGAAATCTGTATTTGCTGCATGTCTTTTCTGTAAGCCTACAACTTGTCTAATAAAAGAGAATTTATATTTTGAAAGAGATAGAAATATCTCCCAGGAAAATAGCATCAGAGTAGGTCAAGCAGGGTAAAGCTCTCTTACAAAACAAGGAAGAGAGAGCAGAAGTTCTCTGAGGGAAGTGCTATGGGGATCTACAGGTCAGGAGAGTGCAAGAAAGGACAAATATTTTATGATCTTACTGATAGGACCTAAATATGATGTGTAAATGTATGGAATTAAACTATAGAGTACAGGTTAATAGGAGACAGAATGTGGGTTGAGAAGGGGGCGCTGATGCTGAATGTATGTAGAATGTTTAATAAGGTGGACTGTAAATGTGTGGAAATGGATAGAGTTGATGGTAACACATTATAGTTAGCATAACAATGCCAATTTATAAATGTTTAAGTGGCTCAACACATTAGTCTAGGGAAGTTAATGTCAATTAAAAGAAAGCTAGAGGGTAAAATAGGGACTATATAACATAGTGATTTTGGTAGTAGATGAGGATTGTGGTTAAAAATACAAATACAAGAATGTTCCTCTATTACAAGGTGTTAGAAAGTGGAGAAACATGTAAAAATCACAACTCATGTTATTTATAGACTATAATTAAAAGTAATATTGTAAGAGAGAAGGCAAGCCAGACAACCCTTAAAAAATCTTGTCTGTTTTCATTTCCTGTAGTTTCTTCCAACACATTAACTAATAGGAAATGCCTCTTCTTGTCCCCCTCTTAGCTGTCTTAAATATAGCCACCACCATGGAAAACTTGGATTCGCAATTTGTACCAAACCCCATTATTTATTACAATTTTTCCCTAGAGCTAACTAACAGCACAGAAGAAACTAGCCGTGCCTTAGAAGTCCTAAGACAGTAAACAGGCTCTTGCTGCTGTGGGACTACAACACAGCAGAGCTCTAAACATGCTAACAGCAGCAAAGGGGGGACATGCCTATTTCTCAAGGAAAATTGCTGTTTCTATATAAATTGCTCTGAAATAGTCCTAAACAGCATTTGAAACCTACAAGAGGAAGCCTACCAACTTCTGGGGGATGCAGCCCCTAAAAGCACTTGGCCTTTCTCATTCTCATGGTCTAGTATGTCATAGCTGACCCCCTTTTTGGGCCCACTTTCCACCATATTCTTTAACCTTTTAGTAGGGCCATGTATCTTCAAAATTCTCACTAAGTTTATTTCTTCCAGATTCAATGCCTTCCAAAACAAGATATTAGTCACACAGGGATTTCAGCCAGTTCCAACCACAGTGTTGGACTCATCTTCCCTCAACCTCAACTTTGCACCCTGTCAGGCAGGGACTACTGCCCTAACCAGCAGGAAGTAACTCCAGAAGAATGACTATCACCCCTCAGCATCCCCTTAAGAATAAGGGCATGAACTCTCTGAGGGGGGAGTTGAGGCAGATTAGCCAGGGAGAAGAGGAGCCACAACATGGCCAACAGACAATATGGCCAATAGACAACATAGCTTCAAGACCTCGCTGAGAACTTGAGTTTAAACGTGAGGTCCCAATTTCTCTTTAGGGGACCTCTACTTGACCCTGGATATTCCAAATAAGCCTCAGCTTTGGCTCCCACCATTGGTGGAGTAGCCAATAATAGCTGGATCTCATCCCTTATTCTTTTTTTTTTTTTATTGTGGGTAAAAATCAAATTTTTCACAATACATACAAATATTTGTAAAATGATATATAAATACCAATGCATATATGTGCATTTGTTTACATAAATGTTATTTTATATATATGTGTGTGTGTATATATATATATATATATATATATATGTATGTATGTATGTATTTTTAAAGGTGCTAAGATTACCTAAATATTACTCAGAAATTACAGGGATTCCCATGATCCCCACCTCCCACACCTCCAACAACATCCCACACCACCATCCTTCATCCGTGTGACACAACACCCGCAATGGAAATATACATCCTGGGGCCTTGCCACTGAGCATGGACCACAGTTCACATCATAGACCACACTCTCTCCCACACAGTTCTGCATGGTATATGCTGTTGGAAAATGGCCTACATCCGTCACTGCAATGCCACTCAGGACAACCCCAAAGTCCCAAAAAGTCCCCTTATTATTAGCATGGGAGAGAAATAATTCAAACAATAGTTTAAAAGGTAACCACACAAGGAAGAGTGCGCAATCTGCTTAGAGAAGTCTGTACTAACTCTTGGTGTGTGTTTCCATCTTTCTCTCCCATTTCTCAGCAAGCTCTGTTCTTTCCTCCATTTCCCAAATAAATTCTTTTTACTGGCCTAAAAAAAGGAATATTGTAATATTTTGTAGCAAATGCAAAGGAGGTACTATAGCAACTCAGAAAGTAAAAAAAAAAAAAAAAAGAATATAGTATGTAGTTTAAAGAGATATGAATATGATCAAGCAGAAGGCTTTGGTCATGTCATTTAACTCATCTGTGTTCATTTATTCATATATAAATGTACCTGGCTGGGATTTTTAAAGTGGTGCTTCCATGATTTGTTACGCTGTCTTTTGTCTGTTATTTTCTGAAGTTGAAATAAAGTTTATAAAATCTTTATAAACTTGTCTGACTTGCAATATTACTTTTAACTATAGTCTATAAATTACACTTCTATTTGTCAATAGAAAATATTGACAGATTTTTAACAACTAAACAAAATGACTCAAGGGGAATGAATGTGGCTCAGTGGCTGAGCACCTGCTTCTCATGTAGAAGGTCCTGGGTTCTATCCCCAGTACCTAGTAAAAAAAAAGTTGAAAAAAAGAAAAAAATCAAATATACATCAACAGGTAAATGGATAAACAAAATGTGGTATGTACATACAAAGGAATATTATTGAGCCATATAAAAGAATTGAGTTCTGACACATGCAACAAGGATGAGCCTTGAAAACATTATGCTAGACACAAAAGTACGAATACTGTATGATTCCACTTATAGCAAATATTTAGAATAAGCAAATTCATGGAGACAGAAAATGTATTAGAGGTTATATGGGAACAATGGAAGAGAGGACTAGGATGATGGTGGCACAACATTGCAAATGTAAGTAATGACACTGAATTGTACAAATAAATGGTTAAATGTTAACAATATTCTTTTAGAGAAAGAAATTAGGGTAGACATTATAAACATACAAGGTGTAATACTCAGACTTCTCTAGGGAAATGAACCAGCAGTAGAGATCTGTAACTATTCTGGTCTTTATAAGAATTGTCTAACCCGACTGTGGAGTTGCTCATGTGCAGATTCCAAAGGGCAGGCTGAAAGCTGGGAACTCTGATGAAGGTTTTTGATGAATTCTCCAGGAGAAGCTGGCGGGCTGAAGTAGAGATGGAAATTCTCTCTTCTGCCTGCTGAAATCATCACTTCTTCTTTTATAGCCTTCAAATGATTTGATGAGACATCTCTCATACTTGAAGGCAATTCCTTAGTTGATTGTAAATGTAATCAGCCATAGATGCAATCAAGTTACGAATGATTTAATCCATGAAATGACCCACAGAAAAAATCAGGCAGTGCTTGCTTAACCAAAAAACTGGACACCATCACCTGGCTAGGTTGACACATGAACCTAACACACAAGACCTCAAAAATTTTTACCTCCAATGTATTCTTTTGCAGAAGCTAAAGAAGACAGTTCCCCTGAAACAACAGAGTGAATTAAGAAAGAAGCAGAGATCTTAGGATTACAGCTGCATACTTGACACAGGGAGCAACTAATAGAGACTGGAACATGTCAGAAGACTAAAAAAAAAAAAATTCTCCAAAAAAAAAAAAGAACTTGCAAGATATTTAATATAAATGACTATATTTTGAGGAGATTCAGACATTTGACAGAGAGCTTGGGGCTGCTTTATTGGAAAGTTCTGTATTTAGAAATTAACAAATAAAAATTACAAAATAATATATAACTGGAGAGAAACAGTCATTATTACAGGTAGGAATGATGGAATAATTATAATTTAACAACCAGCTAAATTCTAAAGTGCATTCAGAGTCATCATAATGTAAACACAGAACATTTATCAAACCCAGTTCAGATTGTAACTTTGCTTGGATGATGGAGGGTGCATGCATGTGTATGGGGCAGGAAAAGGAATAATTAAATTCGTATTTGAAATTTGGAAGGATAGTTGCTAAAACAGAAAAATAAAGATTAGGGATACATGTGTATTATTGAGACAATGGAGTAAATAGAAAAAGTTGAAAATTAAGTGTTGAAAGTTATTGCTTCTGAAATAAATGACAATGGGTTGGGGAGAGAGTCTTATTCATTATTTTATCATAATAAAAATGATTTATCTGACAGTGGCCACTTCGGGGAAGGGTCATTGTGAAAGGGATGTTGTCCGATGAGTTGCTGAAACAATTAACCAGGATTTAGTGGCCAGTGGCCAGCACTGCTGCAGTGGCATGAGGATGAAATAATGCCAAGGCTGACAGATAGCAACATAGCGATCATATGACATCATGGCCAGAAGGACACACCCAGTGCCCCCCAGGCCCAGGGTGAGGAGAAGCTGGAGCACACATCCAACAACACTTATTGATTTGTCTGGACCCCCAAGATTGACCAACATCTGAGGGGTTCTGCAGGTTACATGAATGAGGTCAATAAAAGAGATGAGTGAGGAAGAAATACATGGGTTTGTGGAGATGGGGGTCTGGGCGAGAGACCAGGATAATGGTCCCTTTGCCCATGAGTCTGACACTCATGGATATAAAGATGAACACAAATAAAATGCTTTATAACCATGAGTGCTCAGAGAAACCCACCAAAATGAAGTCTCCACCAGATGTGGAATTTTCTTTTCCCATCACTTATGAATGACCTGTGAGAAAAAGAAAAAAAATCATTTGGCCATTGTGCTCTATCTGTGGTGTGTGAGAATGCTGCCTCTGACTGAATTTAGTAGAATATCTCTGTTCATTCATTTCCCATCTCTGCTCAACAATGATTGGCCAGTTTAGGAGTGCCTCATTTAGACAAAGAAAATGACATGGGTAGAAGAGAGTGCTTACACATTATTGCAGGAATTGCCACACAGCACAGTAAACTCTCCCCAGTTTTCTCTCAGAGCGCCCATCCTTATTTAGGCTCCTTTCCCTAATTGCCTGGACTTTTCAATGCTTTGTCCTTCACACGATCATATACTATACCTCCTACATTACCTGCTCAGTGTTCTATGCACTCTTATATAACTGTCTTTTAAACATCAATGAAATCATCTCCAATGATATGAAAAGCAATATAATTGCTTAATCTAAAGGCAGAAATTTGCCTAAGATATAATGAATAGGGTGACACATTCCAGGCCCCAAGTTTGGAAAAATCTAGGTTGCTGACAAATGGACATGAGTCAGAGTCGATCAGATAGGGAGAAGGTAATGAAAGTCTAGTGTTGACATATTCCTCCTGTTGGTCACAATAATATGGTGCAAAAGGATGGGACCAGCCCTTTCCTCTCCTGTCCCCACTATGCCCTCTTCTTGTGAGTTTTCCCCTTCCTTAAAATGGCATTGATATTATGTTACTCTTATGATGCCTGGATGAAAATATTCAGTGGAAGACTGAAGAGTTGTAATTCCTCAACCCAACTTCATAAAAGAAAACACTGTTCTAAATTAGTAATAACAATTTCCATGACTGGCGAATCTTAAGAGTTATGTTGGTTTTGATATTAAAGGTTAATTCTTGATTGCCTCTTGAAACCATGTAAAAGATAAGGTTGAACACTCAGAGATTCCCATTTCAATTTGCCACCTTTTTTATGGTAGACAAAATGACTAAATATGTATAGCACTTTGTATGTTAAAATCTTCACATAGAGAGCTCATTCAACCCTACAGTGTCCCACTTTTTATTCATAAAAAAACTGGGTAAGAAATATGTATTATATCAGTACATCAGTGGATCTCAAATTTGTACATGAGAAACACCAAGAGGATTTGTTAAAATATAGATTGCTAGGCATCACCCCCAGAGTCTCTGATCTGGTAAGTTTGAACTGGGGTCCAAGAAATCACATTTCTAACAAGTTCCAGGAGATGTTGATGCTGCCGATTAGGGACAACACCTGGAGAACCACTGCCTTATCTTTTTTTCTCAGTATAATCTTCATAATATCTTTTACTGAGTAGACACTTAACAGTTGTTTCCTTAGTGAAATAATTATTTAGCAGATGGGTGAAAAAGTATAACAATGACCTTATCATATTGAGTAGAAGTTTATGATGAATTTGGTGGCAGAACTCTAGCTCCAGGAATTTTACAATGCCTGGTTTGCATTGTTTTCCCCCTCACACTCTCAAACTACCTCCTCCTTCACTTGTCAGTGTCTGTTCTGAATGCTAATTTGCATCAGCCCAATAAATTAGCCATTAAAAGATATATACAAGTAGGTACATTTCTGTACATATTGTATACATTTTCATATTTGCGTAGGAAACATATAATATCTGAGGGGTTTGGGGACATGGATATTGTTAATAACCACAGAAAATCATGAAACTACATATAATTTAACATTGGATGCTTGGAAAGATTATTCTACAGCTATAGATCTCAGAAAGGTCAACAAAAGACACTTTGCAAAATTGAGGAGCACAACTTCAAATCTACAAACTAAACTCCTTATTTGTAGTGTAGGTGACCATGATACAGGCTGGTGACAAAGTTTGGATTTAGAAAGCTGAAGAGTTAGCCAAATATGAAATCATTCCAAATATGAAGTTAAGACATATTTTGAAAGAGAGGGTATCACTGTATCAGAGGAGGAGATGATATTTATAAGTGATGAGCTCCACAACTTCTATCCCCTTTGTATGAAGAGAATTAAGAGCTAAATTTATATACAAAAAAACCTGAGATCATAAGAAAAACTCAAGTTGATCCTGCAATGAAGCCCTGCTTGTCATTAACCAAACTTCAAGCAAATAATTTGTGAAACACACTCATGCTTCAGTGATGAGCAATGAAAAAGAACTAGCACAGAGCCTGTACAAAAATACCAAAAGGAAAACATGATCAAGGGAAGAGGAAATATAAATAACAGGTAAAGGACACAAACCAGAAAAAAAGTGCCAAGGAGAAGAGGAAAATTAAGACAATCACCACAATGAATAATAATTTTAAAAAGCATAACCAAATTACGACCTCTAATAAGAGTGAACACAGTGAAGAGTTTCAAAACTTTAAGGAACATAAGGTTAGAAACAGGACATGACCTGTGAACCAGCAAAAGTCAGGAAACTCAAGGAAGAGTAAAATAATAAAGCATCTCAGAAAAGATGAAGAAATTGAATGGAGTGCACACAGTAAGATACATAGAAGAGGTAAAGAGAAGTGAGCAAATTGAAACAGAAATACAGGAAGAGTCTAAAGGAATTAGAAAGAAAATATTAGCTATGAAAGGGAAGCAGTGTAAGATTGGAGTACACAAGGAACAAAATAAAACTAGTGGAACTTTAAACACATTGTCAGAAAGCATTCCTGAAATTAAAGATGATTTCAGTCTGTACGTTTAAAGAACATGTCATATCCTGGGAAAACTGATTCAGAGCATTCAACACAGAGATAATCCCTGGTAAAGTTAGTGAATGACAAAGAAATTTTTGGACAGCTAGACAAATGGATTACACATCTTGTGAATGCAAACAATTCAGTCTGGCTTCAGACATGGAGAAAATATTCAATATATGAAGGCCGTAAAGTGGAGCCCATAAAATGTTCAACAAGTTTGCACCTAGGTCATACTGGCCCTGGACAAATATATGTTGTGGGGACCCCTGTTTCACTTTAAAAATTGTTCACATGATAAATGTGCCACACTGGCCAATGAAAAGGAGTACCAGAACTTATTAAAGAGCAATATTAATAAAATTGACATCATGAACAAAAAAATAAACATAACTAGTACACAATCATGAAGGGAGAAGAAAATACATTAATTTAAGCATTGATCATAATTGGAAATCTACAGATACTTTCTAAAGAAGAAAGTATTATGAAGTATTTTGAATATTATTATTATATTATTAAATAAATGCATTATTATACAGCTAAGCACTGGAACATTTATTTCTTCCATCATGAGATATATTATATACACAGAAAAGAAAGAGAATACTTAATGGAATGAAAGTTTTTCTAAAATGTGCAGAAACATTACATGGCATGAAATCATATAATTAGGAACAAACATATCTAAAACTCAATTAAACAGTGTATTATGGATGCTTGAATAGAGAGCTCTGTGGAACAGGAAAAAAAGTTTGTAAATAGATCAAAATATATGTGGAACGTTAGTATTAGAAAATGGTGTAACACACATCAATGGAGAAGAGACAGATTATTCATAGATGTTGTTAAATCAACTTGTTAGATATATGGGAAAAAGATGAAGTTGGACACATACCTCAAACCCTACACTAGGAAAAATTCAAAATGGAACAAGCATTTAAATGGAAAAAAGAAACTACAACTGAGTTAGAAGAATCCACGATGCAATTCTTTATTGAAGCTGTAAGGAAGAAGGCTTTTGTAACATTAACACAAAACCAAAAAATATTTTAAAAATTGATAAATCAATTTCTATATTTCATAAACCTTCGAAACATAGTCAAAAGAAAAGCTGAAAACTATCAAATATTTGTAATTCACATCAATAGCTAAATATCCTTATATAAAAATCATCTTCAAATCAATATAACAAATTAATAGATAACAAGGGGTGTGAAGAGTTGCCAAAACAGGAGTATAAATAATTCTGAAACTAAGAAAAGATCCCAGTCTCACTCATAAGAGAAATACAGATTTAATCTATTCTTCAGCACCATTCTCCTTTTCAGTTTTGTAGAGATGAAAGCTGTAAATTAGAAAAGATTTATTGAGAGCAATTTATGATATCTATCAAAATTATGAATGGCAAACCCTGTGTATCAGCTATTTCACCCCTAAAAATTTAGTCTACAGATACTCTGGCAAATTTACAAAATTATGCATATGAGAGGCTATTCGTTGAAGCATGTTTGTCCTAAAGGAGAGGAAGGAACATTCGTGGGCAGAGCAAAGTGTAGTCAACCTAGAGGCACGGCATCTTTCACCACCAATTTTTGCCCTTTAATGCTTGTTTCAGGGTCATTTCACCTTAATGGTTAAGAAGTAATTACAGATACAGGCCATTATATATCCTGTCATAAACTACAGAATTCAGTGGGAGAGAGTGTAAACTGCAATGTAAAATATAATCCATCCTTAGTGGCAATGCTCCAAAATGTGTTCATCAATTGCAATGAATGTACCACACCAATGAAAGAAAGTGGGGAAAAGTGCAAGTTGTGGAGAGTGTGGAATATGGGGAATCCCTTATTTTTTTAGATTCTTTAATGTAACATTTTATGTAATCTAAGGATCTTTTAGAAAAAATAAAAAATATATTTTAAAAAAAAGAAGTAATTACCTATGTCCGTTCCAAATGACCTGCTTTAGCCTAAGATTATCTCTTCCAGTAGATAGATGGCAAGGAAACCACTGATCCCATACTGACTTAACAGTAGTACTTGTAAGCTGAGTACAATCAAATCATCCCTGAAGCTTTTCTATTAAGGTGTTTTCCATTGTTTTCATCATTTTCTGGATATTTCTCTCTTTCTTCATCTCCTTGTCAAATAGAACTGCCCTTCAAATGGACCCTGTCCTTGAATTAAAGTATAGGAAAGTGAAAGTGCTAACTATGGCCCAGTTCTAGCATCCATCCCAGAAAGAACAAGAAAGAAACACGAAATACTTCAAAATATCCTAAAAGGAGTTTGACATGGGTGAGGATCCACGCACCTAAATCCAACTCCTCTCTCCTTTATACTTTTCTGACTAACTTTTTGAGGCTCATCTGGGCATCAGGATGCATGAATAAACTTGGGGATGAAAGTTTAGCCACTTTCTTGGGCATCCAAAAAGGATGGAGACTGCAATGAAGATGAATGTGATTAGTGCTGAACACAGGGTCTCTTCCTCCTGCTCAGTCTCCTGGTATCACACTGGGTCTCTGAGAGGTCGCCACCCCACCCACTTGTGCACACACATATCATCCCTCCACCCACTCCAGAAGCACACAGGATCACCACCTCTACTACCACAACCTCCCTGAGGATAGGAATCTTCTCTTCTACTGCTTGTTCTGTGGTGGGGTATCTGACCCTTCCTTTCTTCAGTTAAAATATCCCACACATCTGATCTCCTAAATAAGTATCCAAATTTTTGGGAGGCTCATATGGATTTTAACTACAGGTGATACCAGTAAAATTAAGGACATTTAAAAAAAAATATTATAAAGTCCAAGCATGTTTTCAAGCCTACAGTAACAGATTTTCGTAGTATTCACTGAAATCTTTCTTAGTTTTTGTTATTTCTTCCTTATGAAATCATCCCTCAATTTTTCTCCTTACAGATAATCATACACAGCCTCTTCTTTCCTCTCTCCCATCACTCTTTTTGCAGTAGAAAAGCCCAAATTATAATTCTTACATACACCATTAGTTATAGTTAAAACTCCATTTAGGAGGTTTAGCAGGGTAATGACAAGTGGCAATGGACTTCGAATGGCATCCAGTTAGTCTCTAAAAGAAAAGGGGGAGACCAGTGCTATGCTGTCAATATACTCCCGCTCCATGCAAGGAATTTACTTCTGATTCCTTTCTCAGAGAGGCTACTTAGGGAAATTGGGAATCCCTTTTTGGCTCTGGCATAGCTACAGGGACTCACAAACTCTGTTGATCAATTAGCTGTGCCATGGATGAGAAAGTACAAGTGGATCCCAGGGGTGCAGTATCCCTTGGGGTTGGAAATTGCGTACCACAGGAGCTGACTTCATAAGAGCAATGGGTGCATATGCCCAACTGTACTAGAGACAATTAACATTGTGTTTGAGATATGCTTGCTTTAATATAATTCAGTGGTCATTTTCTGTCTGTGCTAAATGGAAAAAATAACATTTTAACCACATAATAATTTTATTAAATTCTCTCCTATTTCTGATCATCCCTCCTCATTTGGGTTATTCCATATGCTTGAATTATTTAGATCTTGATTCTCATACTAAGATACAAGAATTTTCATACACCCAACATTCAAAAGAAAAACCACTTGTTTCATGAAAATTGTATTACATCGTTTGGTTGTGCCTTGAGCTGTAGATATAAAAGTATGGATTATTGGGCAATGGTGTGGAGGGTAGGCTTTGGCAGATGACAGACCAGAATCAAATCCTGGCCCCCTACTTCCTTCCTGGGTAACTTGAGTCAACATACTGAAAATAATGATCTAAAGTTCAGTCTCTTGTTCAGTAAAAATTAGTTTTGGTGGGGGATAATACCTACCTTTCATATTATTAGAATTGGACAATGTAGTATATTATATATCATAGTGCTTAAAATATATTTAGAATTTAGTAAATAGAAGCTATTATTACAGGAAATATTAGCTTTGAAGTTAGAAAAAATATTCCTTCAGACCAAAAACTATGTAACTCCAGTTTCTTGAATCTTGGCAAAGATTGACTAAAGTAAAATTGTGAAGATCCTCTCCAACTATCTTTCTTTCCAACCTCAATATTTCCCTATTTAAAATTCACTGTATAAAGAAAACATTCAAAAATTGACTGAGGGTGAGGACAGCACAACTCTGTGATGAAAATGAGAGCCACTGAGTATACACTTTGAATGGATTGTGCAATGTGGTAGAAGATGGACTGTGGTTAGCAGAGTAAATATGAGAACAATCTGTCATGAACAATAACAAATATATAATATTAATATGGGTTGTTAATAATTGAGGCGGCTGGGGAAAATATATCAAATGAAAGGCATGAGCTATGGTTAGGAATAATTTTTTTTCAGGGATTTATGGACTTTTTAATTGTTTGTTCCTTTGGCAGATGTGTGTTTATCTGTGCATTTTGGGAGATGAATACACACACAAATGTATATTATATATCTATTTTCATGTTGTGAGTTTATAAAAATAATCTTTACTCTTCCCTTTTGGAGAGGGCAGTATGGAAATACAGTGTACATCCTGAGACCATTTTTTAAAATGTTATACAAATATATTTACATAGTTGCATAAGGAATTATACATTGATTAGTTTATGCATTATTGCTAAACAGAAGAATTCTCAACATATATATGTATATTGTAATATATTTTTGTGATGTATTGGTGAAGCATATTGCATTGGATTTCCACACACGTGCATGATTGTTTTGTAAGTTCACAATTTATGTAATAAAAATATACTAAAATAGTAGTAATATTTTAATGATGCTCTTCCATGGTTTGTAACAAATGTTTCACAACAATGCAAGGTGTTGGTGGTGGGTTGATGTATGGGAGCCTTATATGGTGATATGAGTGTTTGCTTTGTATGTTGATAATTTTTACTATATACTTATTCTCCATAAATGTTCATGTATGAATGATATGCTTCAATAAATATTTTTGAAATTGACTCTCAAATAAAGATCACTGGTAGTATGTTATAATAAGTGTTGGGTTTAGGGATGCAGAAACATGAATCAGATAATATTCCAGTTTGCTTTGAGAACTTAGATAAATTACCTAAAACCTTTGAAGCTCTGTTTCATCATGAAGAAATAGGAAATACAATAAAAATAACTATCTCACAATGTTGCAGTGAAGATTAATGACAATTATATAGGAATGATGATATACTCTTAAACAAATATCACCTATTTTAATTGGAATAACAGAGGATTTACTCAGCCTGAAAATTACTGAACATAATTAAGGTTTTAGCAAGGGTACCTTAACACTTTAACAAAAAACATACATTTAAGTACATGGAATGAAATGACAAGGGTGGAATTGAAGTATCCATTGTCTTCACAATTTACCCCACAGCCTCTTGAACTTCCCAACACTCCCTACCACAGAAATCTCTTTATATCTTCTTTGACATTCCTGTTTACTTTTTCGTTTTTTCATGATCACTTCTTATAGGCTCATTATTTTTATGTTCATTTCTTCTCTAATTTCTTCAATCTTGTATGGAAAACATCTTGTCTGTGAGACCAGTCAGTATTATTGAGCCACTTGGAACAGCTGACGAGATTTTAATGCCTCCTTTTGCTCAGTTCTGCCCTAATGATTTTGTCTTTTTCTTTAAGTAGTTATATAACATCCATGTTTGAAATTTTACATGTTCCATGAAGTATCTCTTTGTGATCTCTTTATTGTCTCCAAGAATTATATAAAGGTAACCACTTATATGTGTTTCAAAGGTTTTAGGTAATTTATCTAAGTTCACATAGCAAGGGACTTAGAACTGAGTCCAGAGATGTGAAGGGACATGGACTGGGACTTGGTTAATTATTAAACAGGCAGAACTGAGTTTCTGCCCCAACTCTCTGCCTTTTCCTAGTACCTTCCTCAGAGCCCTCTTCACATCCTTGTTCCTTAAGGTAAAATCAGAGGATTGAGCATTGGGGGGTAATTATAGTACAAAAAAGGGTAAAAAATTTTCCTTCATTGTGAGAATAACTGCATGAGTTGGAGATATACGTAGATGGCTGAGCCATAAAAAAGGGAAAACACATTTATGTGTGATCCACAAGTGCAAAACGCCTTTCTTCAACCAGCCGTTGATTGACACTAATGCTGCCTGAGCATGTGTAAAGAGGAGCTTAGAATTAGTGCTGAAGAAAGCACCAAGATTACATCTTGGACCACAAACATCTTGGACTCTGTCCCTTGTGTGTCCTCACAAGCCAGCTTCAGAAGCATAGGCATCTCACAGAAGTGGTCAGACGATGGAGGCCACAGAGGGGCATGGCCATCAAAGACAGTTCTAAATCAAAGTGTTCATGAAGCCCAGAAGGTAACAGCCTGTGTCTGGCAGAGATGGGGGTGCATAATGGCCATGTACTGGAGTTGTCAACAGACAGCAGCATAGTGGTTGAAGGCCATCACCACCAGGAGCAGACACTCAGTGGAGCCCAGGGCAAGGGAGATGAAGAGCTGGGCCACACACCCTCCTTAGGTGATGGTCCACTCTGATGTGTAAAGGTTATAGGAGCTGGAGAACAGTGCTGGTGATATCAGAGGTTCAAGAAAGACAAGTGGCAGAAGAAGAAGTACAAGGGTGTGTGCAACTGAAGATTCAGGCAAAAGACAATAATAATGGTGATGCTGTCAAAGAGAGTTAGAGAGTAGAAAATCAAAATAAAAACAAAAAGGATGAATTTTAGTTGAGGCCAATCTGAGAAGCCCACTAAAATGAAGCCCTCTGCAAAACAGGTGTTGAACTTTCCCATATCCTTTCATCTGTACAATTAGCAGAAGAAAGTATAATGCTTTTTATGAAGAACCTGAATTAATTTGTATTTCACAGGACGCCCTAAATACTCCTAGGTGATATATATTATAAATTTCATTATTCACTTCCATTCTGTCCACTTTTCTCCTTTTCTTACTCTTATCATCTTTAGAGTGGAAATCACTGGATTAGGAGTGATCTGGCCTCCATTCAAACCCCAGTCCTGCTTTCTGCTTATTTGGTGACTTTTGCTCCTATCTGATCAGTGAGCTTCTCAGTGATGAGACAACAGTGAACACAAAAATAAATGTTAATGTCTTCCTTTATAGTACATAAGGTGCTAAATAGTTACTTTCATTCATTTCACAGAGTAGATGTTAAACACATTTTGTTGAATGAATAGTGTGAAGCTCCCTTAAAATCTCATGAAAACTCATTTCTTCCAAGGAACCTGCAGACTCAAAATAATACACATTGTCAAACTATGAAAGAGGGGTATGCATAAAAATTTGTATGCAATGGGATCTATTTTTATTTACTATTGCATCTGCATTTCCCATTGCACTGTTTGTTGACTAAAAAGGCTCTTTAATAAATATTGTTGAATGAATTAATGAATTCATATCCAAAGCTGACATTATGCCTGGGACACACATATGTTCCAGAAACTTTTGTTTCCTTTGCAAAATTAAAGAATTAACACATCTTCAACAATGTTTCTCCTTTTTAACTTAGTTCTGCTCAATATTTTTATCAATGATTTTTTTATTGACTTAGAAATATGCTTAAAATATTTGCAATTGAACTAAAGCTTAGGAGTATAGTTAATATGATCTGATGGTTCATTTTCCATGTCATTTTGGCTAGGTTATTGTGTCTAGTTATTTAGCCAAATATAGCCTAGATGTTGCTTTAAAGGTATTTCATGATTTAGATTAGCATCTACAATCAGTTTATTTTAAGTAAAGGAGATTACCCTCCATAATGTGAGTGGGCCTGTTCTAATCAGTTGTTCACCTTTAGAGCAAAGTACTGTGTGTGCAAAGAAAATCTTCTGCTTAAGGGTACATAAACTGCCCTCACAATTTAAATCCTGCCAGCCTCCTGTATTAATTTCAGATTCAAAACTGCAATATTATTCTTCTGAGGATTTCCCACCTTCCAACCTGCACCACATATCTCAGACTTGCCAGGTCCCCACTACTACCTACGTCAATTCCTTAAAATAAATCATATATCCTGTTGGTTCTATTTCTCTGGAGAACCGTGAATGGTAAAGATGATAAATGGTAGAACCATAATTAAAAAGATCTCAACATTATGAAAAAGGACCTTTATTCCAATAAGAAAATATTCCATAAGAAAATTGGACATAGCTTCAAAACCTCAGTTGAACAAATATCTAATGGGGGAGACCTAACTTGATAATCATTCATTGTAAAGTAGAGGACAAACATGGCTTAGGGATGTATTGACTAAAACCTCAACACAAATCAAAAGTGCCAACTTGACTGCTGAATTTTATCGAAAGCAAGCTCATGCAATAGAATGGATTTGATCATCTTGTCTATTCCTCCAAGACCTCTTTCTTGTTTTACCTTCAACTACTCTGATCATACCTCTATTCTTTGTATCCTAGCTCTGATATATACAATGAACTTTGCATATTCAACCCACTGAAATTATAAGAATTGAGTTTGGGAAGGGGGTCTTCAAAATTATTTTAAACACCCTCACACTTTAATTAAAATAATTAAAAGTCCATTAATTGTTCAAAAATTTTCCTAATTTTTGCAATTTAAGAGTAAGAGATGCAGGTGAGAATAATATGTATAAATGGGAAGGATGAAAGTGTGGTTAGGTTGTGGAGAAAAGGGACTCGATCCATGATATGATGTTTTCTGCATGAAATCTTTCATGAACGTAACATCTTTATGTCTTCAAACAGTGGACCCTACACAATGAGACCCAGTGCTGATAATGGAATATTTATAGAGGTTTCAGATTCTGACTGTGAAGTCAGAGTAGCCCACTCAGTCAGTACTCACCCCAGAGCTCCAGAAAAGAAAACTACTTCATTTACCTCCCTCAATTCTATTGGTTACAAAGATGGTGTGAGCCCTGTTTGACAGTGGTGGCATCTAGAAGCGTCCGAGGAAGATACATTTCTCTTTGGTCCCAACTTCATCTGTGGGGTGGAGGAATTGGAACTCCTTACCTGGCGAATCCATGATTGCTTTTGGTTCCCTTCCTTAGCAGGGGAGACTGTTGAGTTGAGGCCTATAATCCAGGAGCTGTTTTTTTTTAAATGCAATTCAAAAAGATATGTGAAAATTAGACCCAAATTTCCTTAAGAAAAAGTCAGTGAGAACTGAGATTCAGCTGCAAACCCTAGAAGGGGTGTGCAGCCTATAGTTTCCATCTCCTCAACCTGACTAGACCCCATTTGCACATGAACTGTCTGTACTATAGGAATTTCAGTTTTCAGCCCTAAGCTCTTTATTCAGTTAAAAAACATTTTTTTTAAAACTTTATTTTTAAATAAGTTTTAGATTTCAGAAAAAGTTACCATGAAAATACAGATTCCCATTGAACCATTCCCTCCCCATTTCACATTTTCCCCTATTAATGTCTTACATTTCTGTAGCACATTCAGTACAATTGAACAAATATTGATGCATTGCAACTAACCATGGTTTACCCTTTACATTATACAATTTTATTTGTTTTGACAAAATGTTTAATCTCCTGTATCCATCATTGCAATATCATGCAGAAGTATTCCAATGCCCTAAAAATGTCCTATATTCCACCTATTCTTCCCTAACATTTCCCTCATAACCTCTGGTAGCCACTATCTTTATATATAGCCCTTTGTTCTTAAGAAGAGAATAGGAGGGAAAGGCTAGAAAATCTAGGACAATGTATTAGATTTGGAAGCAACATCTGAGGTGTTTACTTAAATCACAGACCTTCTCTGCACCAGGATCCATGATGGCTTCACAGCTTCTATTTAAAGTCTTTGGAATGAGAAGCCAATTACCTCTCAGGCAGTCACTTTCTATTTGGACTTTTCTCACCTTTGGAAGTTGTTCCTTACAGTAATCCAAATTAAGTCTCCCACAAGCTTCAGTATATCAGTATGTGTTCTTATCTTTGGAATCTCAAGTATAAATTAAAACCCCTCAAATATGGAGGTCATAATCTACTTGAATGTCATTCTTAAAGCTCCTTTTCATTTTAAAATGAAAAATAATATTGTATTACCCCTTATACTTTTAATAACACTTGGATTGAAAATGTATTGTTAACAGGAACATTGATAAAAATCATTAAAGCAAATTATTTTGGTTACCACTATCCCTCAATATTCATTCAATGGAAACAATCATTTCCCTTGCCTGGGATGAAACTTAAAAAGGCTTCACAACTTTTTTTTTCACACTATGCCTGGAGAAATCCTTGAAGTTCAAGACTATCACAAGGTATAAACAAATCACATTTGCTCTTCAAGTGTACCTTATCCCTTAATAGTAGCCAAAGGATCAAGTTCTTAAAGGGGTCCCATGGATTCTCTCCTCTCCCCCTTGGAGGTAATGACACTCTCAAAACAGATTTCTCAAATATCATTCTATTTATATATCCTCTCTATATTTCTACTCACCTATCCTTTTAAAACTTGAGATGATTGAAGGGATTTAAAAGTCACCTACTTTGGACTTCTGGTCAAAGAAGATGGCAGTGTCAATACTTGAAAATCCCATTCTTTCACAGATCTTTGAACAACCAGCAAAGGCTGGAAGAGACACCTTCCTCAAAACTTCAGAAAACAAAAAGTTGCAATATCTGAGCAACTGATGAGACAACAAAATGTCGCCAGAAAAATGGTAGATAAAGCTCCTTGCTAACCCCTCTTCCCCATCACATTGCCAACATGTTGAGGAGCCAGTCTGAACTCCCATTGTTGGTCTCTGACCCTGTTCCAGAGGGGGCACAGTACCCTCTATGAGCATAATGGGATACGTGTATGCCACAGCCAATCTATGAAAAGTAAGGCTGAAGTACTGAATTAGGAAACTTGTCTCAGCTAACAGTGATTATCCTACAGGTAGAGAAAGTCATGTAAAGCAATGCAGGAAATAAGTAAGTCATAGAAGCCTGGAGCAAAGGATTACCTGCATGGAGTCATAAAATAGAACTCCCAGCAAGTGGAAACAGGAATTCAAATTCCTATAAATGGGGGTGTTAAGGCCAAAAGCAAGAACAAGCCTAAGAAAAGAAACACATATGCTCTGAAATTAAGATAAGATAGATAAGATAAGGTGCAGAGAAACCTGTACTTTCCACACACCTCAGGATGATCTTCTTCATAAGAGGTGTTAGCTCTGAAGAAGAACACCAGCCAAGTAGAGCTAATTTGAAAAGACTGTGAAAGGTGCTGTTTGCATTGGTTTTCTTGTTTTTGTTATCTCCTGATACTCAAGGAAATCCCCATTATAACACTAGATGGATACAAACATTAGTAACAGACACCTCAGATAATAAATCCCAGAGTTAACACTATAAAATATTAAAATATTCACTGTGCAAAAAAATGAACACAAAACAATGAAATAGGAAATGTAATCCATCAAAAGGGACAAGGTAAATATCAAGATAACATAAGCAAGCAGTACCAGATTTTGGACATACTAGAAAAAGACTTAAAAAGTGACCCTGGGGTGCTCCCGGAACAGACAGAGAGGACTGCTGCCCAGAAGCTGATGCTGTCTCTGCTACTGGAGTTGCAGTTGCTGTGGTGTGTGAGTGTGCCCAGCTCAATCCCCTCTCCCGCCAAAACCATGGCCTGCAGGTTGAGCCCTGAATACAAGGTAGCAGTGGAAAGGAGCAAGTTGATCAACCACAATTGCAAAAGGACAAGTAGAATGCAGACAAAGAAATGAACCTGCTGCTGCTTGGTGCTGGAGAATCTGGTAAAATCCCCATCATAGGGATTGTGGGAAGATGGTGATGGACTAACAGGTAGTGCTCAATTGTCTCACAAAAACAATGGAAAAGGGGACAAAAGCTGTACAAGAAACCTTCTTTGGGTTTCAACAGACCAGAACAGAGCTACACAACTCCCAGGACAAGAAGAAACAGAGAGACGAGAAGCTGAGCTAAAAAAAAAACATGAGTTACTGAGCCCTGGCAGAAGCTGAGAAGGGTTCCTCAACCCCACCCTAAGATATTAAGGTGGGGTGAAACATCTGGCTCACTGCAGCCAACTGAGTGGGGAAAAGATATCTTCCTCCCTGTCAGGTCTTTCAAGGGAGAAGAGAGTGGAAGTTGGAAGGGCTTTTCTTAAGTGAATTCAGTCAGCAGAGCCTGCTTTGAATCTCTACTCTGGAAATTCAACGTAGGAATAAAGCACAGCCCAGACAGAAACACCTCCATGGAAAGGTGCACTGATAATCGCCATCTGTGGGCCAGTCTGGAAATTGCATGGACAAAAATTGTTTTAAGTTCTCTCTGTATCCTTAACTCTGGGAGAACAACTGCCCCACTAATGAGTCGCTGGCTCTATTTTTTTAATCAATTTTTTTTTTATTTTTAAAGAAGATTTAGATATATAAATGCTACATAAAAAATATAGGATATTCCCGCTATGACCCACTACCCCCCACACACACTTTCCCACATTAACAACATCTTTCATTAGTGTGGTACATTAGTTTAAATTGATGAATTCATATTTAAGCAATGTTACCAACTGTGGACTATGGTTTACATTATAGGTAACACTTTTCCCCCCACAATTTTGCATGAAATGACAAAATATGTAATGGACTGTTTCCATTTCTACAGTGTCTCACAGGACAATTCTGATGTCCCAAATATGACCCGATATTACATCTATTCTTCTCTCTCCCTCCCCTCATAACCTCTGGTGGTTACTGCATTTTTATCAATGATAAAATTTCTTCCATTGCTAGACTAATATGTCTATAGTAGAATAATAATAAACCTACTTTTCTCCATTGCTCATTCCCCAATCTTGATGATTTTGGAATGGCAATGCCCTCTCTGCTTCTAATTGTGAGGGAGCTTAGATCCCATGGGGCAGGTAGATGGAAATATCTTGCTTGTAGTTGCAGGCACCCTCTGTTCCTTGGAATGGGTGTTGTCCAACATCATCTCTTTGTTAGATGTCCTGGGTGAGTCCAAAAAATTGGAGAGTGTGTGTTGCAACTCTGCTAAGATTCAGGGCTCAACTTACACATGGATGGATCAAAGATTTGAGTCTCTGGAACATATATGTATCAACCTTAGTGCTAATTATAGGTTCAAGTAAAAGGGTTAGGGTAGTCATTTGTAGGGAAACTATAGATGAATCTAACTGTGTTACATTTGGAAGTATAAATTCCAAAGTAAGGCCTACTGACAAGGACCTGGAACCTGAGGTGTATGCCCTGCTTACAGTGTCTGGAGGTCTCTATAGCCCTCAGAAGCCCCACTATTGAGACACTGTTTAGTCTTTCAGTCAATGAGATCCTGCTGAGATGTGCATAAGTATAACCTCTGGAATGACCTCTCAACTCACTTTGAAATCTCTTAGCCATAAAAAAATCATTTATATTTACCATTTCCTCACTTGGTCAAGGTCTTTTTTCAGATGCATCACTAATCAGCACTTGTTAATAATCTCTCAGTGCAGGGAGGTTCATCCCTGGGAGTGTGTCCCAAGCTGTGGGGTAGGTAGTGTATTTATATGCTGAGTTTGCCTTAGAGAAGGCCTACATTTGAGCAACAAGGAGGCTTTCAGGAGGTAACTCTTAAGCAATATATAATACTAGGGTAACTTTCATTTTCACAAGAGAAGGTTCATAACTACAATCATCAATGTCAAGGGCCTGGTGTGATGATCTGTCTTACTTCACTAGGCACTGCCTTGCACTTGGAGGATTCTTGCTGTCCTATTAGAGAATGAAGCATAACTCCCCAGGATGTGAATTCAGTAGTCCTTCAGTTATCATGTAGATCTCCAAAACCGAGACAATTCTTTTCTGATTTTGATAACTTAAGCCAGGCAATTTTAAAGAATTAGAATAAGTTGAACTAAATATCAAAGAAGTGTTGTGAAAAAAAAATGATAGGAAAGAGATATAAATTGGCCATCAGAGTAGGTTCACCAATTCAGATGCCTAGACATCAGCAAAAAATCACAAGCTATACTAGGAGAAAGGAAGAGATGGCTGGCCAAAGGAACAAACCAAATATCCTGAAGAGTTACAAGATTTAAGATAATTAATCAATGATAATCACACAACTCTCCTAAAACACTTCAAACAATATAAAGAAAATATAACTAAAGAAATAAAGGATATTAAGAAGATATTTGGTGAGCATAAAGAACAATTTGAAAGCCTGCAATGAAAAGTAACAGGTCTTATGGGAATAAAATACATGAAGTTTAAGATTAAAAATCCTTTAGAGACACATCAGAGTTGATGTGAAATGACTGAAGACAGAATTAATTATTTCAAAGACAGAAATCTGAACTAGAAAGGACAGGAGAAAGGAAAGAGAAGAAAATGGAGAAAAATGGAACATAATCTCAGGAAATTGAATGACAAGGTGAAATGAACAAACATTTGCATTATTGATGTCCCAGAATGAGAATAGAGTGGAAAACAGGCAGAAAGAATACTTACTTTGAGTAAGTAATGAATGAAAATTTCCCAAGTCTTATGAAAGACACCAAGAAGGTTAATGCATGCCAAACAGACTAAATCTCCAAGACCTACCCTGAGATACTTACTATTCACAATGACAAATATCAGAGATAAAGAGAGGATTCTGAAGCCAGCAAGAGGAAAGCAAAGCTTCACATAGAAGGGGAAATTGATAGGATTAAGTGCAGACTTCTCATCAGAAAACATAGAGAAGAAAGTGGTATGATGTATTTAAGTTACTGAAAGAGAAAAATTGTCAGCCAACAATTCTGTATCTAGCAAAACTGTCCTCCAAAAATAAGGGTGAGTTCTAAGCCTTCACAGACAAACAAATTTGATAGAATATGTTACCAAAAGTCCAGAATTACAAGAGATTCTAAAGGGATTTCTGAAAGGAAAAAACAAGGGCAAGAGATTTTGAAAAGAGCAGAAAAATGAAGATTATTAGGAAGGGTAAATTAAAGTATAAGAAGACAGACAATAGAATGATATGAGAACAGAGAGCCAAAGGAGAAAATGAATGAATCAGTGCCTTTACAGTAATAATATTGAATGTTAATGGGTTGAACTCCCCAATCAAAAGACATAGACTGATTGAATGGATTTTAAAAAATGAGCCATCTATATGTTGTCTACAAGAGACCCACCTCAGACATAACGACACAAGCGGGTTTGAAGTGAAAGTTTGGAAGAAGGTATTCCATGCAAATAGTATCCAAAGATATATCAGGCACACTCTGGCAAAACAGAAGGGAGAAACAGATGTCTCTACAATAATAATTGAAGTCTTCAATATACCACCCTTAGTATTGGATAGAACATCTGGACAGAGGATAAACAAAGAAACAGAGAAATCAAATAAAATGATATATGTAGAAAATCTAATAGACATATACACAATATTTCACCTCCAAACAGCAGGATATACATTCTTTAACAGTTCATGGATCCTTCTTGAAGACAAACTATATGTTGGGTGACAAGACAAATCTCAATACATTTAAAAGCATTGAAATTATACAGAGAATAAACAAAGAAACAGAGAAATCGAATAAAATGTTATATGTACAAAATCTAATAGACATATACACAATATTTCACCTCCAAACAGCAGGATATACATTCTTTAACAGTTCATGGATCCTTCTTGAAGACAAACTATATGTTGGGTGACAAGACAAATCTCAATACATTTAAAAGCATTGAAATTATACAAAACACTATCTCTGAGCATAATGGAATGAAGCTGGAAAATAAAAATGGATGGATAAAAGGAAAATTCATAAATATATGGAGATTAAACAACACACTCTTAAACAATCAGTGGGTCAAAGAAAAAATTTCAAAAGAATTCAGCAAATATCTTGCGACCAATGAAAATGAGAAGACAACATATCAAAATCTATGGGACGCCACAAAGGCAGTGCTGGGATGGAAAATTATAGTCCTCAATGCTTACATTAAAAAAGAAGAAAGACTAAAATTGATTTAACTGCACATCTGGAGGAACTAGAAAAAGAACAGCCAACTAATCCCAAACCAAGATGCAGGGAAGAAATAAAGATCAGAGCAGAAATAAATGAAATCATGCATACACACACAAAAAAAAAAACAATAGAGAATATCAACAACACCAGGAGTTGATTCTTTGAGAAGATCAACAAAACTGACAAACCCTTAGCTAGACTGAAAAAGGAAAAAAGAGAAAGGATGCAAATTAATAAAATAAGAGGGCAGACATCATTCAGTGACCCTGCTGAAATAACAGAGATCATAAGAGAATACTATGAACAATTGTATGCCAAAAAACTGGAGAATATGGAGGAATATGGACAAATTCCTAGAAAAGCACAAACCACCTATACTGACCCAAGAAGAAATAGAAGATAAAGATCTCAAGAAACCAATCACAAGTGAAGAGATTGAAACAGTCATCAAAAGCCTCAAAAACATGAAAAGCCCAGGACCATATGGCTTCACAGGTGGATTCTACCAATCATTCAAAGATTATGTAATACCAATCTTGCTCAAGCTATTCCAAAAAAACTGGTTATATAAAGCAAACATTGTCCTAATACTAAAATCATGCAAACATGCTAGGAAAAAATTACTGAGCAATATCTCTAATGAATATACACACAAAAATCTTCAACAAAATACTTGCAAACAGAAACCAAAGGCACATTAAAAGAATTATACACCACCATCAAGTGGGCTTTATCCCAAGCATACAAGAATACCAATTAGTGTAATAAACCACATTGATAAATAGGAGAAGGAAAATCACATGATCCTCTCAACTGATGCATAAAAGACGTTTGACAAAATATAACACCATTTTTTGATAAAAAACACTCCAAAAGATAGGAATAGAAGGAAGCTTTCTCAAAATGGTAAAGTGCACATATGAAAAACCTACAGTTAGCATTGTACTCAATGGTGAAAGACTGAAACGTTCCCAATGAGATCAGGAACAAGACAAGGATGACCACTGTCACAATTTTTATTCAATATTGTGCTAGAAGTTCTAGCTAGAGCAATTAAGCTAGATAAAGAAATAAAATGCACCCAAATAGAAAAAGAAGAAGTTAGCTTTCACTGATCCCTGATGATAAGATCCTATATCTAAAATCTCCTGAAAATTCCACAACAAACCTACTAGAACTAATAGACAAGTTCAGCAAAGTGGTGGGATACAAGATTAATATGCAAAAATCAATAGCATTTCTATACACTGCTGATGTGCAATCTGAAGAAGAAATCAGAAAAAAAAATCCAATTATGATAGTAACTAAAATAATCAAACATTTATGAATAAATTTAACAAAGGACATAAAGAACTTGTATGCAGAAAACTACAAAACATTGCTAAAAGAAACTGAAATCTTTTAAGTCTTTAAATATATGGAAGGACATTCCATGTACATGGATTGGAAGACTATCAGTAAGATGTCAATTCTACCCAAACTGATTTACATGTTCATTGCAATCCAAATAAAAATTCCAATAACCGTTTTAACAGAAGTGAAAAAACTAATTATCAAATTTATTTGTGATTTATGGCAGTTCCAGAAAAATGTTGCTCATGTAGGTAGGTAATGCTCAGCTCTTTGACAAAATACAGCAGGGCATCATTAGGGGGGCGGTGGACAAAGAGACAAAGAGCCCAAGGGCTCTTGATTTGCTCCATGAATTGCTCACCACTGTTGGCTGGAAAGATGGAGCAAGTAAGCCCCACCCTCTGTGGCTCTCACCAGCCAGCTGAGTGGAAGAGAGCATATCCTGGGAGGAAGAGAAGTCTGGTGAACAGTGGAGAGTGGTTTACTTTCCATGGGTTTGGTCACCTGATCCCACGGAATCTGTGGAAGGATAAGAGCTGGCACTGAGTTTGCCCTGGGGATAGGGGAGGGGGGAATCTGCTCAGGCAGGATGTCACACCCAGCCAACCCTGGAGAGAGGAACAGTGTCAGGGTGGGGGTAGAGGCAGGCACCTAACTAGCCTGGCCCATGAAAACTGTTAGAAATCCGGCTCGCCTAAGGAAAACAAGGGGAAGAAGAGCCAGATAAGCTTTCAAAACCCTTTTAGTCTATAGAACTGCTACAACACAGTGGGAGAATTCCTGCCTTGCAAAAACAAGGTCCCTGATTTGAGTCCCTGTACCTCCTAAGAGAAGTGATCCAAGGAGAGTTAAGGCATACAGCTAGCACATTATGATAGGGAACTTCTAGACTGAGTTTCTACTGTTTTGTTTTATAGCGGGGTGTTTTTTTGTTTTGTTTTGTTTTGTTTTTGGATTTTTTTCCTTTTTCCTTTATTGTATTCACTAACACTGGATATGTCTTCGGAGGAGGTCAGGTGCAGTGTGATTAATTGATAGGCACCAACAGCTGGAGATGTTCCCTAGAAGCCTAAGAGGGAAGACTGTTTTTCCTGGGTTGTTTCTTTGTTCCTGTTTTGTTTCTTGTTTGTTCTTTTCCCTTTCTTTGTTTCCTTTCAGTTATTTTTTGAGCCTACTTTATTTCTTTTCTTTCCTTCATTTTTCTGTTTTCTGACTCCTGTTGCTTTTCTTTCATTCCGCCCCATCTTGTTCAGTCTTCATTTTTCATTTTTTCTCTCTCTGCTTTTTTTTCCCCTTTGATTTTCTACTCATATGTCTGGACTTTTAATTCATTCTATTTTTTTTCCTCTCTATTTTGTTTCTTGTTTAATTTTTTCTTCTAATCTGAGTCACCTTTCAATTCACTCTATTTTTCTCTATTTTGTTTCTTGTGTTATTTTTTCTATTCCACCTCTTTTTATTCTTAATCCTTTGTATTTTAAATGATTTCTTATTTTATAACTTAGCTACCAAACTCTTGTACAGTTCCAATTTTACTTTTTAATTATTGTTAATGTTATTCTTTTTCTCTTCTTATCTCTTTCCTTTTCTGTGGTCCTAACATTTTTATTCCAAAGAAACACAGACCACTGCAATGATATACAATAAGTGGGGCCAAGTATCAAAAATTAACCTTCCCATAGACAAAAACAACAACAAAATAAACCCTACAGTAGAAAGAGAAGCTAACTAACAAAATAAGCCCATCAAGATAAACAGATTCCTAGACACCAACAAAAAATTAAAAGCCATAATAAGAAACAGGAAGACATGGCCCAGTCTAATGAACAAAATAAAAAGCAGAAGGGGATGCAGAATGTGGAACAACTGATCAAGAATATCCAAACAAATATCATATATCAACTTAAGTGAAGGAAGAGTTAAAGGATATTAAGAGGAAACTGGAGTAACGTACTGAAGAAATTGAAAACATACATAAAGTGAAAAAAGACCTGATGGTGGTAAATGGCACAATGCAAGAAAATAATTCACTGGAAGCACATAACAACAGATTTGAAAAAGCAGAGGAAAGAATCAGTGATACAGAAGACATTACAACTGAAATCAGACAGATAGTAGAACAGATACATAAAAAGATAGAAAAAAATCCAGCAGGGGTTTAGTGATTTGAATGACAACACAACAGGCACAAACATATGCATTGTAGGCATCCCAGAGGGAGAAGAGAAGGGAAAGGGGGCAGAAGGAGTATTGGAGGAAATAATGGCTGAAAATTTCCCAATCTTATTGAGGGACATGAACGTACATGTCCAGAAAGCGCAATCCACACAAAACAGTATAAATCCTAAAAGGCCTACTCCAAGATATATACTTGTCAAATTAGCCAATGGTCAAGACAAAGACAGAATACTGAAAGCAGCAAGAGAAAAGAAAACCATCACATACAAGGTAAGCTCTATAAGATTAAATACTGATTTCTCATCTGAAGCCTTGGAGGCAAGGAGGCAGTGTAATGACATAGTTAAGGTTCTAAAAGAAAAAAAATTTACCCCAAAAATTTTCTATGAGCAAAGCTGGCATTCACAATTGAGGGAGTGTTCAAAATATTCACAAATAAACAGAAATTAAGAGAGTTTGTCAATAAGAAACCTGTCCTTCAAGAAATATTAAAGGGAATTATGCAGGATGAAAGGAAAAAACAGTAGACAGAGAGTTGGAGTAGAGTGTAAGAACTACTAAAAAGATAAAAAGAGACATAAAAGTATGATATGGCATACATAAACCTAAAGAAAATATGGCTACTGTAAGTAATTATTGCACAGTAATAACATTGAACATTAATGAATTAAACTCTCCAATCAAGAGACACTGGTTGGCAGAATGGGTATGGAAATAAGATTCATCTATATGCTGTCTACAATAATCCCACCTTAGACCCAGGGATGCAAAGAGGCTGAAAGTGAATGGTTGGAAAACAATTTTACATGCACCCAATAACCAAAAAAGTGTGGGAATAGCTATACTAATATCAGGCAAAAGAGGCTTTAAATGCAAAACTATTGTAACCGATTAAAAAGGCCCTATTATTAATAAAAGCAGTGATCTATGAAGAAGAAAGAACAGTTGTACACATTTATGCATCAAATCAGTGTGCCTCAAAATACAAGAAAGAAACTTTGGAAAAACTAAGTGGAGAAATAGATGCCTCTACAATTATAGTGGGGGACTTTAAAACATGATTACCATCATTAGACAGACCATCTCAACAGAGGATCAATAAAGAAATGGAGGTCTTGAACATTAGAGTATCTGGACATTACAGACATTTAAAGAACACTACACCCAAATACAGGGGGATATACATTCTTTTCAAGTGCACATGGATAATTCTCCAGGATAGACCACATGCTAAGCCACAGAACAACTCTCAATGAATTCAGAAAGACTAAAATTATACAAAGTAATTTCTATGACCACAATGGAATGAAGCTGGAAATCAGTAAGGGACACAGAGGTAGATTAGGCACAAAGATATGAAAGTTAAACAACGCATTCTTATAGAATCAGTGGGTCAAGGAGGAAATTGCAAAATACATTAGTAACTACCTGGAAATGAATGAAATTGAAAATACAATGTATCAAAACCTATGGGAATCAGCAAAAGCACTGCCAAGAGGGAAATTCATAGCTATTAATGCCTAAATTTAAAAAAAAGAAAGAGCTAAAATTAAAAACATAACTACATACCTGGAATAATTATTAAAAGAACATCCAACTAACCCAAAAGGAAGTAGAAAGAAGGAAATAACAAAAATTAGAGCGGAGCTAATGGAAATTGAAAATAAGAAAGCAGTAGAAAAAAATAGAATCAAAAGCTAGTTCTTTGTGAAGAGTAATAAAATTGACAAACCATTAGTTATACCAACAAAGGAATAAAAGGAGAAGATGCAAATACATAAAGTAAGAAATGAGGAGGGGATATCACCACTGAAGCCACTGAATTAAAGAGTATCATAAAAATAAATTTTATCATAAGAGGATACTTTGAAAAATTGTATGCCAACCAGATGAATAATTTAGAGGGAATAGATAAATTCCTAGAAACACAGAAGCAGCCTACATTGACAAAAGAAGAAATGGGTGAACTCAACAGACCAATTAAAAATAACAAGATAGAATTAGTAATCAAAAATCTCCCAACCATGAAGAGCCCAGGACCAGAAAGCTACACAAGTGAATTCTACCAAACATTCCAGATAGAACTAATACCAATCCTGCTTAAACTATTCCAAAAAGTAGAAGTGAAGGAAACATTCCTTAATTCCTTCAATAATGCCAACATCACCCTAACACCAAAGCCAAACAAAGATGCCACAAGAAAGAAGAACTAGAAACCAATCTCTTTAATGAACGAGATGCTAAAATTCTGAAAAAAAAATTTTTCCAACCATATTTGTGATGATTAGGCTAATGTGTCAAAGCAGCCAGGTATTTGTGTCCAGGTGTTTGTTCCAGCAAGCAGTGAGCTAATTGTAATACAAGAACATTTATGAACTTTGGTCACCAGTGAGTTTACTGGGTGGATTGTTGATTATGAAGATGTATGGAAAAAAGAAAAATGAAATCGGAAGAACCACACTATCTGACTTTGAAACATACTACAAGTCTTCAGTGGTCAGAACAATATGAGATTGGCACAAGGATAGACATACTGACCAATGGAACTGAATTGAGAGTTATGATATAGATCCTCACATATAGTCACCTGATATTCAACAAGGCCACCAAGATCATTCAACTGGGAGAGAATGGCCTCTTTAACAAATGTTGCTTAGAGAACTGGATAACCATATTCAAAAGAATGAGAGAGGAATACCACCTCACACATTATACAAAAATTAAACCAAGATGGATGAAAAATATAAATATAACAGCAAAGACCATAAAGCTCCTAGAAGATAATGTAGGGAGGCATTGACAGGATCTTATATTAGGAAATAGCTGCATGAACTTTAAGCCCAAAGCAAGAGCAATAAAAGAAAAATAGATAAATGGGACCACCTCAAATTTAAAAACTTTTGCACCTCAAAGGAGTTTGTCAAGAAAGTGAAAAGGTAACCTACTCAATGGGAGAAAATATTTGGCAACTATATATCTGATAGAAGCCTAATACCCAGTGTATATACAGAAATCCTGCACCTTGAAAATAAAAAGACAAAAATCTCACTTAAAAATGAGCAAGTGATTTGAATAGACACTTCAGCAAAGAAGAAATATAAATGGCTAAAACTGGACTTTTTGGGGCAGGGAGAGGAGAGGCAGTTGAAATACAGGAGCTTTTGGGGACTTGGGGGTAGTCCTGAGTGGCGTTGCAATGACAGATGTAGGCCATTTTCCATCAGCATATACCATGCAGAACTGTGTGGGAGAGAGTGTGGTCTATGATGTGAACTGTGGTCCATGCTCGGTGGCAAGGCCCCAGGATGTGTATATCTGTTGCGAATGTTGTGTCACACGGATAAAGGATGGTGGTGTGGGATGTTGTTGGAAGTGTGGGAGGTGGGGAACATGGGAATCCCTGTAATTTCTGAGTAATATTTAGGTAATCTTAGCACCTTTAAAAATACATATACATATAAATATAAATATGTATATATATATATAACATTTATGTAAACAAATGCACATATATGCATTGGTATTTATATATCATTTTACAAATATTTGTATGTATTGTGAAAATTTTGATTTTTACCCACAATAAAAATAAAATAAAAATAAAATAAAATAAAATAAAAAGCACATGAAAAGTTGCTCAACATCACTAGTTATTAGTCAAATGCAAATCAAAACCACAATGAGACATCATCTTACATCCATTAGACTGGTGACTATTTAAAAATCAGAGGACTAAAATTTTGGGGAGGATGTAGAGGAATAAAACCCCTTATCCCCTGCTGGTGGGAATGTAGAATGGTACAACCATTGTGGTGGACAGTTTGCCAGTTTCTCAGGAAGCTAACTATTGAACTACCACATGATCAAGCAATTCCACTGCTGAGTATATACCTGGAATAATAGAAACCAGGGACATGAAAAGATATATGTACACCAATGTTCATAGTGGCATTATTCACACCTGCCAAAAGTTGGAAATAATGCAAAGACCACCAACAGATGAATGGATGAACAAATTGTGGTATATACAAACAATGGAATATCACTCAGCTGTAAGAAGGAATGCAGTATTTACATATGTGATAAAATGGATGAATCTTGAAGACATTATGTTGAGTGAAGCAAGCCAAGCACTGAAGGAAAATATTACATGACCTCACTGATTTGAATTAAGCAAATTGAGCAGGCTTATAGAGCTGGAGTCTGGGAGTTAGGTTTACAGGAAACAGAGAGGGAGACGAAAGTTGTGAGTCAATGCCCACATGGGCAAAATCTATGATAAGGTGGAAGTGTGTAGTTGTGCAGTGGATCAGCATGACAGTGGTGAGTGATGCTATTGGGATGGACAGTGCTGGTTTGTGAGAGGGGTAGGCTGGAGAGGGTGGATTAGACTGTCCATGGAACTGGAGGAAGGCTTGGGAGATGGAACAGGTGAAATGAGGTAATTTGCAAATATGTGGCTGAAACTACATTGTTGGGAATTACCTTTTGGCAAATATGGCAAGAGAGGGTTACTGATTAAAGGTGTTGGATGTGGGGGGCACACAAGACAAGGTGCACGTAGGGCAGGCTTATAAGGAGTATGTAGCATTCATCTTGTCATACTGTGTTGTATCAAGGTGTGGAGACTCACATAATGAGCAGGAAGGTGTTGTTTTGTCATCCTGGGGAGTCCTGATATGATCGCAAACAGAGGGGTGGGAGTCTTTTGAGAGCATAGGCAGTGCCTAATAGGGGATGACAGGCCAGTATGTCAATCCCTCAATGTTGTTGCAAGTAACTATGAACCTACATCTTCAATGAGTTGAGTGGGTCCGAGGGGAGAGGGAGGGAAGTATAGAATAGATGGAACATGGGACATTTTTGAGGTTATGGAATTGTTCTATATGGTCTTGCAAGGATGGATACAGACTATGTCAAACTTCATCAAAATCTATAAAAGTATTCAGTCCGAAATGTAAACCACAATGCAAATCATTAACCATGGTTTGTAAAAATGTGTCAATATTTGTACATCAATTGTAACAAATGTACCATCCATATGTAAAATGTTATTAATAGGGGTAAGGGGAAAAGGGAGAAGATGTTGGGTAAATGGGCATCACCTATATCCTGTACATGACTTTTCTGTAACATAAAGCTTCTTTGAAGACAAAATGAAAAAAATAAGACACTGGGAGAATAAATGGAAGCACATGTCACTGTCCATAAAATACAACAGATCTTACAGTGATGAAAGACATAAAGTCAAAAAAAAAAATGTTTGGTTCTATAGTTTTTCAAACTTTTAAAAAATTTTTTTGTATTTTATTCATTATTTTAAAAACTATTATTATATCATTTCCCTATTAATTGTATTCAGTTATTTTCTTGACTTCAATTTTGAAGAAGTTTTGGAACACAGAAGGGTTACAACTGTGGCAGGGGAGGATCATTGGTACGGGGTGTCAGAGATGGGGGACGCATGGTAGGAGGTTCACCTGGGACATACATATAAGGCATATGAATGTGTTCAAGTGTTCTTGGGGCATCGTTACAGTAAGTGGAAATTCACACAATTACCAAAGAATATAGAATTCCCATCCTGGAGAGCTCTGCTGCATTCTCTAATGGGACAGCAAAAATCCCCTGAGTATAGGGGCAATGACTAATGAAGGAGGATGGACCATCGACAGGCCCTTGATAGTGATGGCTGTACTTATGAACCTTTACTTTTGAAATTGAAGCTTAGCACAGCATTATAGGGTGCCTAAGCATTACCACCTGAGAACTTCCTTGTTGCTCAAATGTGTCCTCTCTCTAAGCCAAGCTCAGCATTTAGATGCATTACCATCCCCCAAGTTTGGTACATGACTTCCACGGAAGAGCCTCCATGGCACCAAGGGATTACTACCAAGCAGCAACTAGCAATGCAACTGGAATAAGACTTTGACCTAAAGGGGGAAAGGGTAAACACAAATGAGTTTATATGGCTAAGAGACTTCAAAGTGAGTCGGGAGGTCATTTCATAGGTTACACTAATGAACGTCTCAGCAGGAAATTTTTGCCTGCCAAACTAAATATTACCTCAAATAGCATGGCTCCTGAGGGCTCTGGAGACATCCAGACACTATAAGCAGGGTAGGCAGTTCAGGAGTTGGATGTCCTGCCAGTGGGCACTGCTTTACAATATATGCTTTCCCATGTGATAGAGTTGAACTCATTTTTGTTTTTCCTACACATGGTTCTTCTGCCCCTCTATATGAACCTATAGTTAGTACTAGAGATGATAGGTCTATGTTCAAGAGACTTAAATCTTTGTGCTGCCCATGTGCTAGTTAGGCCCTGAATCCCAACAGTCTTGCCATACCTATTCTTCACTTCATTGGACTCACCAGGACAACTAATAAGGAGGTGATGATTGGCAATAACTATCTCAAGGAGCAGAGATAGTATGGAAATGCAAGCAAGAAAGTGCCATCCATCTTTCCCATGGGATCTAAGCCCCATGTCAATTAGAGGCAGAGTAGGCATCACCATAAAAGAATAATCAGGATTTGGGAATGGATGATGGACAAGAGTACACTTACAGTTGTTCTACTGTAGACTTGTGATCCTAGGAAGAGAAGAACTTTTATCATGGTTGTGGAGGCTGTGGCCACTAGAGATTCTGAAGAGAGGGAAAAGGAGGAATAGGTGTAATTTGGGGTCATTTTTGGGACTTGGGAATTCTCCTGAATGACATTGCAATGACAGATACAGGCCATTATATATCTTGAAATAACTTGCAAAATTTTGTGGGAGAGAGTGTAAATTACAATGTAAATTATAATTCACAATAAGAGGCAATGCTCCAAGAAGTGTTCATCAATTGTGGCCAATGTACCATACTAATGAATGATGTTGTTGATTTGAGGAAATATGGGAGGGATACAAAAAGGGGCATATGGGAATCCCCTATATTTTTTGTGTAACATTTAGGTAATATAAATATCTTTTAAAAATAAGAATTAAAAATGCATATTAAAAAAGAGAGAGAGAGAAAAAAAAGGAAGCCTGAACCCATGCAGACATTAGCAGCCATCTTGCTCCAACATGTGGCAACAAACTTTGGTGAGGGAAGTAACTTACGCTTGTAATTGTAAGATTCTACCCCAAATAAATACCCTTTATAAAAGCCAACATATTTCTGGAATTTTGCATCAGCACCCTTTTGGCTGACTAATATAGGGTCTAAGCCCCCTCGCAATTAGGGGTGGCATGGGCATCACCATTCCAGAATCCTCAGGATTAGGGAATGAGAAAGGGACTAGAGTAGACTTAACTGTTATTCTAATATAGATTTGTTGTGATTCTACTAATGGAATAATTTTTTTTAAGACATCATTATGACGTCATTACAACATTCTAAGTGGAATGTAATGGTGGGTTAGAGCTGGAGTTAATGACCAATGTGACATCAAATTGTTAGATTCTGGAAGGAATCTTTAAAGGAAGTGCTTTGATGATGGTTTGGATATGTGATGTTCAGGGATTTAGTCTGAGTAACTTAAAGAATAGTTGCCATCAATTGATATTCAGAAGGACTGGTGTTGGAAATGAGAATCAAGAATCTGATTTTTGGACTTATAAAGAGCAAGGTGCCTATTAGGTCTATCCAAGTGGAGATATTCAGTACAAAGTTGGATATATGAGCCAATATCTCAAGAAAGGAGAGTGGTTGGTACATATAAATTTGAGGATCATCACTTTGGTAGTTTGATATTACTTATGAATCCGAAAAAAGTGAAGGATGATATTTGTAACCTGGTCTTTTCCTCTGGGAGTTATGTCCTTTGATTGTATTAATTCAGTGAGGGGCTGGTGATTAAGTTTCCTTGATAAAATCAATTTAGGGCTTCTGATTGGGCTATGTCAGTAAGGTGTTACTTGGCTTTGGTCTATATAAATGAGGACTCGCTGAAGAAGACACACAGAAGAAGATACACAGCAGAGGAGAGAACTTGGTTATTTTGGTCCTGCCATGTGACAGAAAGGAGAAGGCTCAAACAGCTAAATCCTCAGGAAGAGAGTTGAGCCATTAGCCTGATAGTTTGCAGCTGAAGAGAACAGTGCAGCAGAGCAGTTGAGAAAACCTGGAAGGAAACAAGCCCTATGCCAGCCTAGAGCTGAAATCAGAAGAAGCTCGGACCACAGAGACTTAAGAGGAAGAAGGAAGGAGATACAAGACAAAGATCAACCATCATCTTGCTTCAACATGAGGCAACAGACTTTGGTGAGAAAGCAGCATTGAGTTGGACTCCTTAGAGCCTTATAACTATTAGATTTTATCCCAAATAAATATCTCTTATAAAAGCCAAAAACAAAAAAATGGTGACTAAAAGAATCAAATATTTAGAAATAAACTTAACCAAGGACATAAAGGATCTGTATTCAGAAAACTATAAAACATTGCTAAACAAAACTGAAGAAGACTTAAATAAATGAAAGGACATTCCGTGTTCATGGACTGAAAGACTAAATATTTTTAAGATATCAATTCTACCCAAACTGATTTACAGATTCAATGCAATCTCAATAAAAATCCCAACAGCCTTTTACTGCAGAAACTGGAAAGCCAATTATCAAATTTCTTTGGGAAGGTAAGGGGCCCCAATTAGCCAAAAATGTCTTTATTTTTTTAAAATATTTTTTTATTTTTTATTTTTTAAAAGATACTTAGATTACATAAATGGTACACAAAAAGTATAGGGATTCCCATATGCCCCTCTCCCCACATCTCCCACAGCCTCCCACATAAACATCCTTCATTAGTATGACACATTCATTACAATTGATAAACGCATCCTGGGGCATTGCCACTGAGCATGGACCATAGTTCACATTGTAGTCTACACTCTGTCCCACACAGTTCTGCATGTTATGGGATGATATAATATGGCCTATATCTGTCATTGCAATGTCACTCAGGATGATTCCCAAGTCCTGAGAAAGCCCCCGCATTACAACTCTTTTTCCCTCACCCTGCCCACCAGAGCCTCCAGTGGCCACTGCCTCCACATCAGTGTTTTAATTTCTTTCACTTCTAAAATCACATGTGCATAGTAGAATACCTGTAAGTCCACATTAGTTCATAGTTCACTCCCCATTCCTGAGGATTCTGGCATGGTGATGTCCACTCCACCTCTATTTGAGAGGGGGCTTCTATCCCATACAGCCAATTGATAGGACTTTCTTGCTTGCTATTGTAGGTCTCTCATTTCCTTGGAATGGTGGTTGTCAATCCTCACCTCTTTGTTTTAAAAAAATTAAGTTGGAGGACTCTCATTTCCAGAATTTAAAGCATATTACTTAGCTAGAGAGGTAACAAGAGCATAGCACTGGCATAAAAACAGACATATTGACCAATGGAACTGAATTGAGAACTCAGAAATAGACCGTCACACGTAAAGGTCAGTGATTTTGGACAAGGCTATCACACCCTACCAGCTGGGACAGAACAGTATATTCAAAAAATGGTGCTGGGAGAACTGGATATCCACATCCAAAAGAACTGTAATTTCTACCCCAAATAAATACCCTTTATAAAAACCAACAGATGTCTGGTATTTTTGCATCAGCAACCCTCTGGTGATTAATATATCCCTTAACTGAAGAAATTTAATCAAAAGATCCCACCTACAATAGGTTTACCTAAATACGAATGGATTAGTCCTAAAGACATGATTTTCTAAGGTCCACAAAAGCTCAAACTGTCACATACCACCCTCTGGACCTCAGAAATACATGTTCTTTCCATATGCAAAATGCATTCATTGCACCACAATATTTCAAAAGCCTAAAATAATTTTAGTAACAGTTTTAAGTAAAAATCTCATCAAAATCAGTTATAGGCATATAGTCTGTCCTGGGGCAAAAATTCCCCTCTGACTGTAGAACTGTGTAACTTATAAAATAAATGAAGTGTCTCCATTGTACAAAGGAGACACAATCATAGAATAAGTATTCCCATTACTAGGGAGAAATTGGAAGGGAAAGAGGGATACTGTTCTCAAATATTTCTGAAAACCTGCAGGGCATACTCCATTAGCTGTCAAAGTCTGAGAATCAAATCTAGAACCATAGATTCTTCAGTTTAGTTCCTATTGTTCTATCTTCTATTAATAATCCCTATTGTTTAGTGTCTAAACTGATGAATCTCCCAATCAGTTCATTTTTATTTCAGACACTGAGTTGTTAGTGTTCAATTTCTTTCTATTTCTTATTCCTTCAATTTCTGCACCTTGTTCATATTTTCATTTAATTCCTTGAGCATATTTTCAATAGCTGTTTTAAAGTCTTTCCTAAATTCATCATCATTGTCAATCTGTGATTTTTCTATTGACAACTATTTCTCCTGGTTATGGCTAATAGATTTTTATGTTCTTCACATTTCTAATAATGTTTAATTGGATATAGATACTGCCAATATTATGTTGTCAGAAGCTGAGAGTTTGTTGTCTTCCTTTAAAGCATACTTCACTTTGTTCTATCAGTCACTTAAGTTACTTAAGATTAGCTTGGTGCTTTTGAGACTTGGTTTTAAGCTTTGCTAGTTTTAAGTTTTACAATATCTTTTACTGTATATTATTTTAATCCTAAAATTTAGATATAGCACTTGGGAGACCTGTACTGAATGCATGGTTATTCAATGAGCACTTGCAAATCTGACTTGTCAGAACTCAGATACCTCTCAGTTCTGTTTGATCACTGGGAATTGTCCAGTTTACAGAACTCTTTCTTTTCCTAGCCTTGTGCAGATTCACCTATTTATGTGTGTGTTAGTAGAACAGCAACATATCAATGGTAATTTTATGCAGACTTCTGGAAACTTACATTTTGATTTTTGCAACTTGTGGTACTATTTCAAGCTTCCCTTAATTAACTATTATTTGTTCTATCAGTTATAAACAGTAACTCTTAATAAACCAGGATTTTGGACAAGAGTCAACATAGCCAGGTGATGGTGCCCAGTTATTTGTTCACACAAGCACTGGTGTAATTGTAACTGTGAGGACGTTTTATGGGCTAAAATCTTTAGTATTTGATTGCACCTATGGTGATTACATGTACAATCAACTGAGGATATTGCCTTCAACAATGAGAGATGCCCCATCCAATCAGTTGAAAGCCTTAAAATAAGATGTGAGCTATTCAGAAGAGATAATTTTCACCTCTAAATCTGCCAGCCAGCTTCTGCAAAAATAATAATTATAATTATAATAATAAAAATGCAATAATAATGTCTTTTACCCACTAGGTAACCCCAAAGTCCCCAATTCAATATTTCCTTTAAGTTTCCACATTCACACTCTATAATCTCCTCTTATTGTCTTATGGCCATTCCCATGCATTTGTGGTTTAGACACTACCACAATTCATGAATATTTAACTGATCAAAGACTCTCATGGAAATATCATCTTGCAAAGTATTTTATTTTCACACTCTTTTTCTTTACAGCATGGGGTGAAGGAAATAATGGATGAGAAAGCCCCTTACAAATCATAAAGCACTGGCACTATGCCCATATTTTTACGTCTCTTAGCATTAGTCAAACCAACCTACAGACTCTGTTCTTTTGTTAAACATTATAAAATTTCATGTAGGGTAAGTTTTCTTCCAACTCAGATCTCTACTATGTTACCTTAGAGTTAAGCTTTGTTAAGGGTTTCTTGTCAATTCTTCCAGAAATTTTTGAGGCATCCTGCAAATGTGTGTGTGTGTGTGCTTGAAGCACACTCTACTCCATTCCTGCAAAAGAGAAATATGAAAGCCCCTGCATAATTTTATAAAAATAAGCAGGTAAAATTAATTATAAGAATGTATTTTATTTTATTTAGTACATACAAAATATCATTTCAAGTTGTTATAAATATAAGTTTTTAAACTATGAATTGCAGTGAGTTTTATAGAACTCAAACTTCCCATTTTAACCACTTTCAAGTATATAAGTCAGCGGCATTAATTTCATTCACAATGAGGTCCTACCATCACCAGCATCCATATTGAAATTTTCAGCGTACCAAAATGAAACCCTGTACATATTAAGCCATAAATCTCCATTTTGGTTCCACCCCTGACACTGATACAATGTAGTCTATTTTCTATCTTCATAAATTTGCTTAATCTGGATATTTCTTATAAGTGCAATTATTAATCTCCTTGCATTTCTGCCTTATTCCACTCAAGGTGATGTCCTCAAGGTTCATTCATGTTGTGCAATGTATCACACTTTTATCATTTATTGGCTGAATAATATTCCTTTGTATGTATAAAACACATTTTTTTCATCCTTTCATCTGCTTGATGGTCTGCTTATTAGCCAGGTAGCTCTCTGGCTATTGAGAATGATGCTGCTGTGAACAATGATATATAAATATCTACTTGAGTCCCTGCTTTCAATTTCTGGGAATATGCACTTAGAAGTGGGCATGTTGGTTCATATGTTAATTTTATACTTGACTTTCTGGGGTCCAGCCAGAATAATATTCAAGAGGCTGTACATCACTACCAACAAAATGTAAGGGTTCCAATTTATATGCATCTCTGCTAACGCTTGTTATTTCCATGTGCCAGTTGAGCCCTGGATTTCAACAAAGTTGCAATACCTACTCTCCAGTTCATTAGACTCTCCCAGGACAACAAACAAGGAGATGATGATGGGCAAAGCCCATTCCTTGAATTTTTAAAAATAACAGCCATACTAGTGAGAGTGGAGTGATGCCTCACAGTGGCTTTGTGTGGCATTTCCTTAAGGACTACACTGTTGAACATCTAGTCATATGCTTGTTTGAAAATCTTCATTGGAGAAATGTTTAAGTCCTTTTCCAATTGTATTTTTCAGTTTTTTTCTTGTATGGATGAAAGTGTTAATTATGTATTCCTGATATTAATAGCTTATCAGATGTAATTTCACCCATTTTATAAGATGTCTTTTCAATTTCCTGATAGTGTCCTTTGAATTTAAAAAGTTGTTTTTAATCCTGACAAAGTTCATTTAATATCTTTTCACTTTTTGGTGTTCGTGTCTTGGCTGTCATTTCTGCGAAATCACTGCCTAATCCAAGAACAGGAAGGATTTCCCTATGTTTTCTTCTAGAGTGTGCAGATTTTAACTATAAAGTTTAGGTCCTTGAAACATTTTGAGTTCATATTTGTTTATGGTGTAGGTAAAGGCATGTGGACATCTTGGTTTCCCTACACTATTCATTAAAGGGACAATTATTTTCCCATTTTATATACTTGGGTCCCTTTTCCACTATCAACCAAGCCCGAATGTGGAGGCTAATTCCTGGATGCCCAATTCTTTTCCCTTGGTCTCTATGTTTATCTCTAGGCTGTAACCACACTCATTTAATGACTGTGGCTTATAGTAAAATTTGAAATTTAGAAGCATCATTGATGGAATATTATGCAGCTGTAAGAAGAAATGAAGTCGTAAAGCATATGACAACATGGATGAACCTGGAGAACATTATGTTGAGGGAAGAAAGCCAGGCAAAAAGGACAAATATTGTATGATTCTATTACTGTGAACCAAATATAATGTGTAACAAATTGTTTGATTTTTAAAAATTTATATATATCCAGTACATTTAATTGAGAAATTTATTCATTTGTGCTTAATTTTAAGTTTTTAATTGTTTATATTTTCAAATAGTAAATGTACAAAATAAACTTAAATAAAAAAAGAAGTGTCATTCTCCATTTTCTTCTTCTATTTCAAAATTGTTTTGACTATTCAGAGATACTTGATTTTCAAAGGATTTGAGTAAAAATCTTACTGAAAAAATGCTGCCGAATTTCTTAAGGTTTTGCGTTAAATCTATAGTTCTTTTGGAGTATCATTGATATCTTAACAATATTTGATTTTCTATCCATGTTTATAGGATTTTTTGCCCATTATTTAGTCTTTTTAAATTTCTTATATCACAGTTTTGCATTTATCAGTGTACATGTCTTTCCTTTTCTTGTTTAAATTTATTGCCAAATATTTTATTCTGTCAGATGCTAATATATTGGAATTGTTTTCTTAGTTTAAATTTCAATAGCTCACTTTCGGAATTTAGAAAGACAACTGATTTTTGCATGTTAATCTTGTAACCTGACATGTTTCTGGATTTATTTTGTTAGTTCTGCTTGTTTTGATGTGATATACAATTATTGATATGTTTTACGCTATTTATTTCATATCAATTAATTCTCAAGTAAGGCAAGCCTCTGAGTGCTTGATACTACCTGAATTACGAGATATTTCCACCCTGACTGGTGAGAACATGAACTATTCTCCATCCTTTATGAGCTCTGAGCATTATTCTGCCTGTTTCTTTCTGTTGGCTTTGTCCTTTGTCTGGAGAGGCCTTGCATAGCTCTGTTCATGCACTATGCTCAGCGCAAGCCCACTGGGTGACCCCGGCACAGCGCTTGAACTTGCTCTCTCTCTTTCTGACTTTCTCTAACCCTGGGTAGCTCTCTGCACTGCCTCCAGCTCCCTCCCTCAAGCATGCTGCCCTGTAAACTCTAGTCACATCCTTGTCCTTGGGCTCCCAGCTCCATCTCCTGAACTCAAGGACACTGCTTGGATCTGTCATGGATCCCCTAGTTGTGGAGAGGTGACAACACTGCATAGCCCTGCCCTGGGGAAGGGTGGTCTTGCCAACTGTGTGGACCATGCCCAGGAGGCCCTAGGGTCACATCCTGCATTGATACTCAGCCCTCATCCCAGAAAGAGGCTCTAACCTTGGGGAGCAAAACCACATGTGAACATTGATCACGTGGCAGTTTAAGCCCATTAAATTCCTATACATTTCACAGATCAGTGAGAGATAATAGCGAGGCAATAGAAATGATTGATTGCAACCTAAACAGATAAAAGTCAATTAACACATTGCTTTGAAAATTTTGAGAAAGAACACTTCTCAGATTTACTATTGCTAGTTAAAAATTGATTTAAAGCTCTGCTCAATGGAAGTCCTCTATAATCAAAACCATTGCTGTGGAAGCAACGGTAGATTTTTCAGCTTCTGGCTCATGTCCAGTCTGCTCATTCATTCACTCACTCTAGGGACCTAACAACAGCTCTATATAACCTTGGGGGCTCCTCACCATGCTGAGCATTAAGGTTCCATAAAATGGCAGGACAGGATTAAATACCAATGATTATATATTTCATGGAAACTACTATACTCTAATCCATGTTCTTCAGCTGTTATCCCTCCCTGATGAGAGGCCAAGGATGGGGAATGTGTAGCAGGCCATCTCATCCTGAGGCTTCCATCAGTCAGAAAGTACATTGCCATGGTTTAACCTACATTGAGGTCTGACAGTAGTGCATAAATACACTAAGGCCTCTATGGGACCCTGGAGAACTCCCAGGGCACACCTTCACTGGCACCTGGCCCCTACCCTCTGTCCACAGAGCCCTTCTCCCTGGGCATTCAGGACACTTAACTCTCACTTGATATGGCCATGGGATCGTCTCTGGCCTATGTCCTTGTGCTTAACATGGTCCTTTCTCTTGTTTCTGGAGCTGAGCCTTCCATCCCTATTAGCCTGAGTTCCAAATGCATATTCCAGGCAATGGGTCTGATGTCCTCTTTGATGAGTTCAGGTGCTTGCTCTATCCTGTTGCTCTCCAGAAGCTCTCTCAACCAACCCATCTTGCCCACTTACAGCTCTACATTTCTCTCCCCACAGCCAGCCTGTGCTCTACCTTCTGCTGGGAAGCCCTCCCATCAGCCATTTGTCAGTCTGTGGATCCTCACCCTGATCTGAACCATATTCCTCACTCTTCCCAAACATGCAGATGCTCAGCTATGTGGGACACCTTCCCTTCCCTCCAGCCTCCATCCTGTCCGAGGAGTGAACATTTGATGCCTGACCAAGGAAGGACCTTTATATAAAACTTTTTACTGGAAGTTGTGATGGTTTCTACCCATCCTCATGATTACCTTGAGCATTTGAGGCTGACCCTGCTGCTGGGACCAGTGCATCCCTTTCCATCATAGATTCCATCTGCTTTTGACCAATTCCCCATGGAAAGCTCCTCTCTTAAATTATCACCTATTGTGCACTAGGCACTAGAGCAGCCAACACCAAGGGAGGATGCATTGTGTGTGAGCTGGTTCCTGGGGAAGATCCACTTGGGACCATTCATTGTCCTGTAATGGCCTTGCTAGTGGCAGCTGATATAAGTCTGGGACTCTTGTGAAAGCCTTGCTTAGGATCCCATGTGTTCCTGCCTCATTTGATTTGACCTAAACTGATGAAAATTGAGAGGTCTCCTTCTAACCTTCCAGTCTTAAAGGTGTTTACAAAACCCTTCCTTGTATCCCTGCCCACTGTTCCTTGCACACAATTCCACATACTCTAGTTCATCCCACTGGAAAGCTCTTAAGTCCTTCTTGCAGCCCTCATGTGGGGAAGGAGAGATCATGGCAAGATGTGTTTCTGCTTAATGACTCTTAAGGGCTTCATTTTGAAACTTATCAAAAGAACAAAATAAAGCCATCCATAAACTAATAGTGAATTAAAATTTTTAAAAAATAAGTTGGGATTTCCTAAAAGTTAAGATAAATAAACCTAGAATTGTAGAAAGAAGCTTTGCAGCAAGAATGGAGAAAATGTAGCTCTGAGTTTCCCACATTTTTGAGCGTCTTTCTTTCTGGCAAGTTTGAGTTTCATAGAGCAGACCAGGGGTTGGAAATCTGGAAAAATGGTGTTGAAGTCTTTAGTCAGATTACTTTGAGGAGGCCAAAGAGGAATGGAAGGTGTGGTATTGAGACAGAATACTTTCTGATTCTTGAAACCCTCAGATCTCCAAATGATTGGATGAGGACCATCCACATTTCTGAGAGTCACTTCTTTTACTTACAGTCAACTAAATGCAATGGTAATCCCAACCAAGAAATACTTCCATAGTAAAAACCAGGCAGATATTTGGCCAAACTTCTGGCCATCATAACATACCCTAGTTGGTGCATCAAATTAACCATTACAAGTCAAAACAACTAACTCAATGTAGTCAATTTTGCTAGGAAAACTTTTGGAAATATGGTTGTATATTATAGCAGTTTTTCAGAAGTGAATTAACATTCATTCTCTTATTTATTCAACCAATTGATACATTTAAATGGCTGCCCATTTTTGGTAGGATATTGTTATTTATAGTGCTAAATGCTAGGTATGGAAAGATGTTCAAAGAATGAACTTTATCCTCAGTGCAAAGTCCAATGTTGGAACAAATATATGATCTAAAATAATATATCATGGTAAACACTATAATAAACTATATGTGCAAAAGTGTAGGACCAAAAGGTTTTTTTTGTTTTGTTTTGTTTTTGTTTTTGTTTTTGTTTTTGTTTTTGCTTTTGAGTTACTGGAACTGGAGATTGAACCTGCAACCTCGTATTTGGAAAGATGGTGCTCAACCACTGAGCTACATTGGCTCCCCTGAGTTGGTTTTTTCATTTGTTTGCTTGTTGTTTTTTATTTTTAGTTGTTTAGGAGACACTGGGAATGGAATGCAGGACCTCCCATGTGGAGAGTAAGTGCTCAACTGCTTGAGCCACATCCTCTCCCTGACTGACTTATCTTTGACTCCATCAGATTGAATGAATCAGTATCAAGTCAGATTTTTATGGATAATTTACAATTTATTTCTAAATGATATATGTTCTTTCAAACAATGTAGACATGTACATGACTTTAAAAATGAACAAAGATGTCTAGAACTAGGAGTAGTAAAAGCTCCTTCATGAGAATATTTTTATTACCTTAGATTTATTTAAAATGCGTAGGTATTATCTGTGTGCATAATTGAATTATAGCTTAATTTGTTTACTTATGTTCCTCTTAACATTTTAATAGGTTAATCATAGGTACCGTGCAGCTGTATACAGTTGTCTAAATGTCAGTTATTTAATCTTAATGAATATATTTTAGTTATCTACTTTATAAAATAAATTATATACTCACAAACCAAATAATCACATGCATATTTTCTAATGCTCTATAAGTGATGAGCAGAAATTTTCTTAATGTGGAAGGTATTTTTACTTAGTAAAAAATAAAGTACATATCTTGGCAGAATTTGGTACACTTATCTACATTTCATGTATGTTACATAACATATTTTATTTTTTTTAAAAACTCATGTAGTAAAATGGGAAATGCAGACTAAGCAAAGCAAATTGCCCTCAGCAGAGATTCCAGCTGTTTTTACCAACGAATATCTTCATGTTTTGGATAAAAGAGACATCAATAGGAATGCATTTTGTAGCAGGATGTTATTTTTATTTTTATTTTTATTTTTATTGTTTTGGGGAATAGATTTTTTTTATATAACATCAGTTCACAGTGCATGTAGAAACTAATATTAGATAAATATTTTATATTTTGCACTAATTCCACTCTAATGATTAAAAATACATAGTGTTCTATTATGACAACCCATGTCCTTTATTTTCCCTTTAAAAGCTATCTAATCACTTTGTGCCTGAAGATAAAAATTTCATCTTTACTACTATCGGTTTGCTGTAAACATGTTAACATGCTCAAGAAAGATGCTGTCTTAATATAATTGAATATGAATTTCCTTCATAAGCAATGCATATATGATATTCTAAGCAGAACCCAAGTTCCAGGTAGCAGCACTGGAACATCCAAGGCAGATTTCAGCATGTTTGTTCATGATTTTATATGTGTTACTTGAGTGTACTACATATATATATGGCCACGCATACTTGGGAAATGGAAGCAAAGTGATGATCATATGCACGTATGGCAGATTGTATTTTCCCAAGATGGATGCAGCTTTTTCACTCCTCCCACATGCTCTTAGACTGTGTGATCTTGTCATTCTTCCCAACAAGTGGTGGCATCATGCTGCCTCCCCTTGAATCCAGGTGGGCTTATGTCTGTTGGACACATTAGAGTATGATGGAACTGACACTGGCATTTCAAGCTGGGTCAGATAAAGCCAAGTAACTGTTACCAGTGTTATCAAAAACCTCCCTTTCCTGAGGCTCCTCCTTGAGATGCTCCTTTTCAGAACTCAGTATGCTAGGAGAAGCCCAAACCACACTACAGCCTCATTGGATACCCTGGTAAAAGCCCTATTTGCACCCACATTCAGTTTTATCCAAACCCAGGTGTCAGAACTGTGAATATAGAAGCATTCTGGAAGTGAATTGCCTAAGTGTAGGTGTTCCAGCCTCAATCATTAAAGTCACTGTCCTGTGACTCCAGACATCATGGAACAGAGAAGTGCCATCCTCACTGAACACTACCCAAATTTCTAAGCCATAGAATCCCTGAGCATAAAGAAACACTTGTTTTACGTAACAAAATGTGGAGTGGTTTGTTACTAAGAAAAGTCAATCAGAAGAACAAGTTGACCTAATAAGATCCAATTCCCCTTGTCTTAAATTATTATGCAGCATTCATCTAGAAATACACTGCCGCACCATTGTAAAGTGGACACATTTATTTGATTATATATTTATTTCGGTAGAGATGGTGGGCTAAATTGAACTATGCAATTTTACTTTTGAACTGGATATATCCTTATCTTTTGTTTTAATCTGTGAGATTAACTTGAATTTAAGAAGTGTGAATTCTTCGGCTGTTACTGCTCTAGCATTATGCATAGAATACTGAGATCATATGCCATGCTTAGGCTTCATGCAAAGTATCCAAGCTCAAGGAATTCAGAGCCCTTGAGATAAAATGTATTAACCCAGTAATCCTAACTGAAAGCAATAAAGAGATATCAGAATGAAACATATTCCAAAGCAAAGCTAAGAAAGAAACACACACACACACACATACCACAAAAGCATCTTACAATTCCACTCATAGGTGAATACCCAAAATAATTGAAAGCAGGGACTGGGACAGATATTTGTTCATGAATATTCATAGTGGCATTATTCACAATTGTCAAAAGGTGGGAAAAACCCAGGCATTCAATAACAGATGAATGTATGGTATATCCATACAATGGGATATTGTTCAACAATAAAAAAGAAATGAAGTGCTGGTACATACTGCAACATGGATGAACCTTGAAGACATCCTGTTGCATGAAATATGCCAGACAAAAAGAGACAAATATTCAATGGCTTATCTCATATGAAATACTTAGAGTAAGCAAATTTGTAGAAACGGAAATCAGAATAATGGTTAACAGAGTCGGGGGAGGGGGAATGTGGAGTTATTGTTTAAAGAGTATGATGAAAATAGTCAAAGTACAACGTGAAAAAGCCCACTCAACTGGGACAAAATGGCCTCTTCAATGAATGGTGCTGGGAGAACTGTATATCCATATCCAAAATAATGAGAAAGGATCATCATCTCATGCCCTATATAAAAATTAACTCAAAATGGATCAAAGATCTAAGTATAAAAGCAGAGACCATAAAGCTCCTCAAAGATAAAGTAAGGAAGGATCTATGAGATCTTGTAAAAGGTAATGATTTCAAAATTTTTACACCCAAAGATGCAGCAATGAAAGAAAAAAACAGATAAATGGGACCTCCTCAAAATTAAAAACTTTTGTGCCTCAAAGGAGTTTGTCAATAAAGTGAAAAGGCAGCCTATTCAATGGGAGAAAATATTTGGTAACCATTTATCTGATAAGGGACTAATATCCAGCATTTATAAAGAAATCCTATATCTTGAAAATAAAGAAAGAAACAACCCACTTAAAAAATGGGCAAAAGATTTGAACAAACACTTTTCCAAAGAAGAAATACAAATGGCTAAAAAGCACATGAAAAGATGGTCAACATCATTAGCTATTAGGGAAATACAAATCAAAATTACAATGTGATATCATCTTACACCTAATAGACTGGCAGTTATTTAAAAAAATAACAGAACTACACATGTTGGAGAGGTTATGGAGGAAAGGGAACCCTCATCCATTGCTGGTGGGAATGTAGAACAGTGCAGCCATTGTGGAGGACACTTTGGTGGTTCCTCAGGAAGTTATCTATAGAACTTGCCCTATGATCCAGCAATCCCACTTCTGGATATATACCCAGAAGAAATGAAGACAAGGACGTGAACAGATGTATGCACACCAATGTTTACAGTGGCATTATTCACTATTGCCAAAAATTGGAAGCAACCCAAGTTTCCATCAACAGAGGAAGAGATAAGCAAATTGTGGTATATACACCCAATGAAATATTACTCAGGCAAAGAATGAAGTATTGACACATGGAATAACATGGATTAATCTTGAAGACTTATGCTGAGTGGAGAAAGCTAGTCACTAAATGACAAATATTACATGACCTCACTGATATGATCTAAGCAAATTGAGCAGACGAACAGAGCTAGAGACTGGAAGATAAGGTATCAGGAGAAAGACAGGGAGTAGAGAGTGGTGAGCCAATGATCAATATGGGCAAAACCTAAGATAAGATGGAAGGAGGTGGTTTGGCAGTACATGGGATGTAAGTGGTGCAGGGATGTGATTGGAGCCAATGGTGCTGGAATGTAAGGGTGAGCAGTGTGGGGGGGTTAGGTTGGACTATCCATGGAACTGGAGGGAAGGTTAGATGAAGGGACAGGTCAACTCTGGGGACTTGTAGGTCTGTGGTTAAAATTACAATGGCAGGAATGTTCTTTAAGCAAATATGGCAAGGGAGCATCATTGGTGCAGGATGTTGGGGGTGCGAGATATGTAATACAGTGCACACCTGAGGCATGCTTCTGTGGAATATGAAAGTGTCCATCGTGTCCTAAAGTGTTATCTCAGTGGGTGCAGTTCCACACCACAAAAAAGGAAATTATTCCCATCCTGGGGAGCCCTGATCTGTTCTCAAATAGAGGGGAAACTGTGTCTTGAAAACAAAGACTGTGACTAATAAAAGAAGACGAACTAATATGTCAAGCCCTTAATATTAATGCATGTAACTGTGAACCTGATTCTTCAAAAATTGCAACATAATGGTTGCCATGGGTGCCAAAAGTGAAGGGGTGAGGGAGAAATGGATGGAATATGGGGCATTTTGGGGACATTGGAATTATTCTGCATGATATTGCAATGGTGGATACAGGCCATTATGCATTTTGTTAAAATTTGTGAAGGTGTATGGTGTAGAATGTGAACCATAGTATGGACTGTTGACCATGGTTAGTCACAATGCTTCAATTTATTTATCAATTGGAACAAATGTACCATACTCAGTAAGATGTTATTGATGAGGGAAAAAGTGAGGGGTGAAAGGGTGGGGTATATGGGAATCCCCTATATTTTCTATGTGATTTTTCTGTTTCCTAAAGCTTATTTAAAAAATAAAGGGAAAATAAGAAAACACTGAGGGAACATAGAGAAGAAATTTTCCCTGTACCTAAAAGTTAACAGGTCTTGTGGGAATGAAAGACATTCATTATTTTTCATATTTTTATTTATATATTTTTCATTTTATTCTTTATTTTTCATTTTTCATTTTTTTACTATTATTTTTATTAATTTATTTTTGGCTTTGTTTTTGGGGAGATTTTGGATTACAAAAGAGTCATGACTGTGGCAGGGGAGGAAAACTGGTGTAGGATGCCTTGAGGGGGGATATGTGGGGAGAGGATCATCTGGGGCATGCCTCTATGGAATATGAATGTGATCAAGTGGTCATGGGGTGTGTCTCAGGTGGAAACATATACAAAAAACAAAATAATATTGAATTTCCATCCTGGGGAGACCCGCTACATACTCTAATAGAGTGGCAAGAATCACTAGAGTACATGAGCAGTGCCTAGTGAAGAAGACAGACCAATAATCGAGGCCCTTGATACTGATGCTTGTACTCATGGCCTTGTTCTTGTGAAATTGAAACTTAGCCTAGTATCATATATTTCCTAAGAATTACCTCCTGAAAACATGCTTGTTTCTCTAATGCGGCCTCTCTTTATGCAAAATCAGCATATGAAGTCACGACCTTCCCCCTGGCATGGGACATGACTCTCAGGGGTGAGCCAACCTGGCACTGAGGGATTATTACCAAGCACCAACTAGCAATGCACTTGGAAAAAGGTCTTGATCAAAAGGGGGGAACATTAGTTACAAATGAGTTTTTATGGCTAAGATATTTCAAAGTGAGTTGGGAGGTCATTCCAGGGTTAAACTTATGCATGTTTTAGGAAGATCTCACTGACTGCCACAGTAATTGGTGCCTCAAGAAGAGGTGTCCCTGAAGACTCTAGAGACTTCTAGACCAACAGCGTAGACAACCTCAGGAAACTGGCACCCCGTTAGCAGACCTCACCTTGGAATATATGATAACTTATACCCCAATGTATCAGAGTTGGACTCATTTATAATTTTCCTACACATGGTTTGTATGGCCCTTTTAATTTTAATTAGCACTATACCCATTAATGTGTCCCAGAGACTTAAATCTTCTGGTTGTTCATATGCTGGTTGAGCCCTGAATCTCAGCATAGTTACAGCCAACACCTAACCTTCAATTCATGGGACTCACACAGGACAAGTAACAAAAGGTTAATGATGGACAACACCCATCATCAAAAATAGACAGTGTCAACAAATGCAAACAAGATAGTTCCAGCCATCTACCCCATGGGATCTAAGCCCCTCTGAAGTAGAAGCAAAGACAGTACCACCATCCCCAAATCCTTAAGAATGAAGAATGAACAAACAAAAGAGGGAAATGCAGCTATGCATTAAGTAGATTTATTATTATGCTAATAATGGTAGACCTCTTAACATTGATATAAAGACAGTGGTCACCAGAGGTTCTGAGATAAAGGAGAGGGAAGAAAAGGTATAACCTGTTGTTATTTTTGGGTCATTGGAATTGTTCTGCATGACACTGTAGTGATGGAAACAGGATATTATGCATTTTGTCAAAATCTTTAAAATTGTACAGTGCAAAGTGTAAACTGTAACATAACTATAGACCATGGTTAATAGCAATACTTCATTATGTTTTCATGAATTGCAACAAATGTATAACACTAATGAAAGATGTTGTTGATGGGAAAAAGAGTGGGAGGTGGACGGGGTGTGGTATATAGGAACCCCCTATGTCCTTGATGTAACTTGTACCTAAAGCTTCTTTAAAAAATAAGAAGAAAGAAAATAATCAAAATAGATTGTGGTGAAAGTTACACACTGTATCAATGTACTTAATATAAACAATTTGTCCAATTAAAGTGGTTAAAATGTGCTTTATATTATGTATAATTTATCACAATTTTAAATAAATAATTAATTTTAAGCTGCATCCAACTTGAAGCTCCTTTTGTAAATGTTAAAGTCTGTTTCAATTCTGAGTTTCTAAAGCATTCTTGGGGTTTGGAAAGTTCAAATACTTCAAGTTAAAAGCTTTAAAATGATTTAAAACTTTACACAAGAGACCAATGAAATGAATATGTAGAGTCTTGACCTATTAAGTATCATTTTCAATTCGTAAATGCTTTAAATTATAACTTCATTTTAATCATCGCATTTGGTTACAATGTGCTAATTCATCATTTATCATTCATCATTTTCAAAACCTAAAAAAAAAAAAATGGATAAACACTTAAATCAAGTGGCACCTACATACATCTCAAAAGCTGGTTGGTTTATCTGTAATGATCATGCCAAAATCCTCAATTTGCTGCAAAAGTACATTACACAGTGAAAATTCATGCCTGATATAGCGATGCAGTCAAATATACAAAAGACTTGGGTGTAAACAATTGCTCTCATTATATGCTATAACTTGCTAATTTTGTAACATGAAAAACAATATTCTCATTCAAGGCAAAAGTTTGGAAAAATGACTTATACATTGAAAAATAAAATTGATATTTAATATAATATTCTTGAAAATTGATCAATAAGCATTTGTATACTCAATAAAAGAAATTTAAAAAATTACTCAAGGTGGAACAATATTAGACAAGAAAGAGAAGTAGCAATAGGATATTTTGCCAAAGTTGTGCCTCTAGCCAAGAGCTTAGAGGTTGGCCCTCAAAGAAGCATTCTGAGACCAGCATGTACTACAGAGAATAGCATCAAATTAATGTTTTTTTCTAATTTCCTGCAAAGAGTGTTATAGAATGGTTATAAAAAGAATATGATTATTCAAGATACAAGAAAAGTTTAAATCTCATTTCTGTAACAGAAGAGCTTTGTGACTATATGTCAGTGTGGCTTAACTACTCTAAACTGCAGTTTTCTTACTCCTGGAAATGGGAATATGTAATTACAAAAAAAGTTAAAAATCACTCAGTAACATCTAGGTATAAAATTTAGTACTAATAACAGAGTATTTTAATAAAAAGTGGAAACAAGAATGAGAGTTGTGAACATCTGCCTGTCTCCCTCCAGCTGTGGATTTGAAGAGAAGTTCCAAGCATCAACTAGCTACATATCTAGAATGCGTTCTGATAACACATACCACTGCTGGTCATACATATCATGCATTGTTATGGGATAATTGAACCAAATGGGGGGAAAATGGGTTTCTGAAAAAGCATTGAAGAGCAACCCAAAGATCATAGCTCAAAATTAACTCTTGAATAGGACAGAAATTTTCAAAGGGCTTCTTTGACATCGTCAGTTGAGTATGATACCATAAAAAGGCCAAAAGATGTAAAGGTAAAAAAGAAAAATAAAGATGAAACTAAAAGCAAGTCATAAATGAATGCAGTGTAATTATAATTTTACTATGACCTATATCTTTGAAATTCTAGCCTCTTGGCTGCTTTGAGGTATGCTTTCTTGGAAACTTTCTACATGTTCTCTGCTGTATGCATGTGATTGAATGGGGGTGGATAGAAATGCACAAATGCTGGCTGGTCTTACATCTGATTCATGTTCATCAATATCAAGTGGGCCCCTGATACAAAGTTATAATCATACTACACACGCTTTACACATACTTTCCCACTCTCCCATGTGACCATTTCATACCTGCTGCTTTCTTCTCAAATACTCCACTTCTCCATTCCCATCCACATTCTCAGCAGATGGCCATGCCTCAATAAAAAGAGAATTTTCACAGACACACACCAACCAGCATCTGAATCCCCATACCCTAGCTTCCTGTTAGCAGATGTGAACTATGCAGCTTCCAATTACATCAAATACTTCTGCTGGCCCATTTGCTCCCATTTCCTCATTCCTACTCCAGGGCTAAGTCTCAGTAATTTCCTTCCTTTCTTTCTTATGTCACTGAAGATTCTCTTAATACAGGAACATTTCCATCAGCATGCAACAAGGTGTTTTATTCGCCCTCCCACACAAGAGTACAGAAATTGAAGCAGTTATCAAAGACCTCCTGAAGGTGAAAAACCCAGGACCAGGCTTTTTAAGTGAATTTTACAAATCATTCAAAGATGATCTAACACCAATCTTGTTCAAGCTCTTTCCAAAAAATTGAACAAGAAAGAACACCACCAAGTTAATTCTTTTAAGCCAACATCACCCTAATACCAAAACCAGATAAAGACACTACCAAAAAAAAAAAAAACAAAGAAAATTACAGACCAATATCTCTAATGAATGTAAATGAATGTAGATGCAAATACCCTCAACAAAATACATGAAAACCAAATCCAAACGCACATTAAAGAATTATACAACACGATTGATTGGGTTTTATCTGAGGTATGCAAGGGTGGTTCAACACAAGAGAATCAATGAGTGTAATAAAGCATATTGATGAGTTGAAGGTGAAAAATCACATGATCCTCTGGATTGATGCAGAAAAGGCATTTGGCAAACTACAGCACCCTTTCTTGATTAAAAAAAGCTCCAAAAGACAGGAATAGAAGGAAGGTTTCTCAATATGGTAAAGCGCATATATGAAAAACTTACAGCTATAATTGTACTCAAGGTGAAAGACTAAAAGCTTTCCTGCTAGACCAGGAACAAGACAAAAGGATGCCCACTGTCACCACCATTTTTCAATTTTGTGCTAGAGATGCTTGCTGGAGCACTTAGGCAAGATAAAGAATAAAGGGCATCCAAATATGAAAGAAGAAAAACTTTCACTACTCTCTGATGATATGTTCCTATATCTAGAAAATCCTGAAAAATCCACCACAAAGCTTCTAGATAAGATGAGTTCAGCAAAGTGATGAAATACAAGATTAATACACAAAAATCAATAGCATTTCTATGTACTACTGGTGTGCTATCTGATTAAGAAATCAAGAAAAACTTTCCATTTATAATAGTGACTAAAACAATCCAAGATTTAGGAATAAACTTAACCAAGGACATAATAGACCTGTATTCAGAAAACTGTAAAATATTGCTAAAAGAAACCAAAGCAATTTCTCTAAATGGAAGGATATTCCATGTTCATAGATTGGAAGACTAAATATTGGTAAGATGTCAATTCTATCCAAACTGCTTTACAGATTCAACAAAATCCCAATAAAATCCCAACAACCATTTTTGCAGAAATGGAAAACCAAGTATCAAATTTATTTGGAATGGTAAAGGGCCCCAAATTGCCAGAAATATCTTTAAAAAGAAGAATGAAATTGCACGACTCTCACTTCGGGACTTTAGAGCTTATTACTTAGCTACAGTGGTAAAACAGCCTGGTACTGGCATAAAGACAGACACATTGACCAATGGAACTGAATCGAGAACTCAGAAATAGACCTTCACATCTACAATCAAGTGATTTTTACCAAGGCTGTTAAGCCAACCCATCTAGGCCAGAATCAGTCTATTCATCAAACAGTGTTGGGAGAAATGGATATCCATATCCAAATGAAGGAAAGAAGACCCGTATCTCACATCTTATACAAAAATTAACTCAGTATGGATCAAGGACCTAAATATTAAAGTAACAACCAGAAAAGTCTGTAAGAAAATATAGGAAAACATCTTTGAGATATTGTGGTAGGCATAAACCTTACACCCAAGCATGAGCAACAAAAGAAAAAGTAAGATAAATGGTATCTCCTCAAAATTAAACATTTAACACCTCAAAGGACATTGTCAAAAGGGTGAAATGGCAGTGAACTCAATGGAAAAAAATGTATAGCAATCACATACCTGATAAGGGTTTGCTATTCATGATATACAAAGAAATCATATAATTCAACAATAAAAATACAAACTACCCAGTAAAAAAATGGTCAAAAGACTTGAAAAGACAGGTGTCCAAAGAAGAATTATAAATGGCAAAGAAACACATGAAAAAATGCTCAACATCACTAGATGTAGCTGTTTGATATTATTCATGAATTCTAAAAAAAAAATTTAGAGTATTTTTGTTAGCTGGTCAGTTCCTATGGCATGATAACCCTTTGCTTGTATTAGATTCAGCTTAGAGGTTTGATTAAATTATGTTAAGATTAAGGCTCTGATCCAACCATGTCATTAGAGTGCCACTCAGTTTTGAGTCCTAGCTCCCTTGGGGATTAAACAGATGGTCATATGGAAGTAAACACACAGAGAAAAAGAACACAGAGGAAGAGAGACAGCTCATTAGACATGGCAGAGGCCCTGGAAAAAGAGATTAGCCTGATAGTCTACAGATGACCTTGTGAGGATACCAGAGCAGCTAAGCCCTGAAAGAAATGAACCCTGAGAAAAAGAGAGAGACCCTGATGCCCTAATACTGCTGAGATGGGAAGAAGGTGGGACTGCAGAGCCTTAAGAGGGAAGAGGAAGGCTGAAGCCTCGCAGCCGTTGCCACCCATCTTGCTTCAACCCGTGGCTATAGAGTTTGGTAACAGCTTGAGTTGGACTCTTTAAGGCCTTGTGACTGTAAGCTTCTACCCCTAATAAATACCCTTTATAAAAACCAACAGATTTCTGGTACTTTGTGTCAGCACCCCTTTGGCTGACTAATAAAGGTATCGAGAAAAAATTATATCCCATACCAATAGCTGCACATAAGGTACTAGGAAAATTGTTGATTTTGCTCAAGTAATGATACACATCTGAAAAGCAGTTGTAGTTGGAGTCACCACCTAGTTAAGTTTTCTACAAACCTCTATCATCCTCCAAAATTCATCTGTTTTTTGTACAGGCTGAAAAAGAGTCTTGAAAGGGGTGATGGTGGTAATCATCATTTCTGTATCCTTCATGTCCTGATGGTATGATTAATCTCTGCAATCCTTGCAAGAATGCAGTTTTGACTTTGGTTTACTGTTTGGCAATTATAGGCAGTTCTCATGGCTTACACTGGGCCTTTCTGACCATCATATCCCTCACTTCTCAGGTCAGGGAACCAATTTTGTGAATCTGCCAGTTGCTGAGTATGTCTATTCCAATTAAGCTTTGGGTAAAAGGGGAAATAACCACAGAATGTGTTTAGAGACTCACTTAATCCATTGTGAGACAGATCTGAGATAAAATTCCATTAAACATTTGATATTCATAAGCCTCATCCAGCTTGTTGGACCACAGTAGCATGTTGGTTCTCCTGGAATTAATGTCACTCTGAGCCAAAATGTTTGATCCTGTCATTTTCTCCAACATACAATACCCCTGGTAAAAGGTTATAGGTGGGTTGGAAAAGTAAAAGTTTCAATTTTAGGCAATATAGCTTGATCCTTCCCCACATTCAAGATGTGCTCAGTCTGTAAACTGTCTCAAGTCTGGGAATTGAAGGAACATTGCTCTGTTTTGTGCTTCAACTCACACTTTTGTTCACTTGATCTAGAACTCTTCTGCTTGTACAGACCAAGCAAGAGTTGAGTAGACCAGCTATCTATTTCACTTCTGAGAACCTCAATATCAACTAGTCAATGCCATAGGTTTTTGTGAGTCAGATTATTCTAAATACACTTTTGATACTGCTGTCCATTAATATAGCCATGCCTATATTATGTTTGGCATTTAAGTTCTACCTCTTGTTACCTGCCAAGCTGGAATGTGATCATCCTCATTGTATTTAGGTATCCAGGTTCACTAGCAGCAGTTTCCACAGTAATATTTGACTTACAGAGAAGACCAACCACAGAGCTCTTCAAGGAGAATGGATTTGCACACACACATTTATTCCTCACAGTCCTGGTGAAAGATGTGTCTTCTGGACATGCCAGGGGTGGGTAAGGAAGTCTCACATAATGAATTCACTCTAGCATTGTGATCTCTCCAAGCCTTTGGATCCCCTCATCTACTTTATACCAGGGCACTTTGGACACTTTGACTTCAGGTAATGTAGGCCACTGGTCCAGGTTTGGGGCACCTGTTAGAGCACTTTCAAAACCCTCAAGCCACACAAATGAATCCAGAAGTTTAGTTTAGTCAGCCCATAACAGTAACTTCAGCCTGATCCAACTTTATATTCCTTCCACCATTATTTCAAACACTTATTATCCATTCCCACACATGTTCCCTTGATTTATGTCTATGTAAATTAGAAAAGTCATGCAGTTCTTTAAGAGTCTATCACTCTTCCTCACAGGGGAATATTTATGCCTCGTCTTTTGTGATTTGGGCTCTTCAGTGTAGTTATAGGTCTGGAAGAAATGACGGGAGGTGGGTATGGGCCATGTGTGAAATTAGCAGTGCCTTGTAAGTAAATTACCTCTGGGGATTCCATTAAATTTTAATCTGGTGAAATATGTTAAACTCTTCAGTTGAATGTGTGATGGCTAACTCCTCAGGGAAGGCAGTTACAGACTTATCATACACAGCCAGATTAATCTCTTTAGAGGAATGCAGGAGAGCTGTTGTTAGGCCTGAAGTCAGGGCCTTTATGGATAACCAGAGATGGCACATTTATTACATATGCAGAGGTAAGGAGCCAAGGGCAGTCCAAAGTGACTCAGACCTGACTTCCCATTCTGCAGTTTTACTCTTGCTTAAATACCTAAGTTACTATTTAGCCTTTGCTTTGATTATGCATTAGCTTTTATGCATATGAATGAACAGACACAGCTAGTTATATAATTGTATGATTAGTATGTTCAGGAAATCATGCTTGCACATACATTGCATGACCAAAAAAGGGGTAGATAACTCTGCCCATGGGTGGGAAATTTACTATACTAATTAAGCAAGTTGAAGAGAGGACAGCAAGGGGCTTATTCTGCGCAGGTCTGGGCAACCAGTTGAAGCTGGTTTTCGTACTTCATTGCTTCAACAGGATATTCTTGACCACCAAAAGCAGAATTTGGCAAAAAGAGATGGTTGCATTTCATTGCATTCTAATTTATATACAATTCTTTCCTTTGTATCCTAGTAACAGGTAGAGAAACAATTTACTTACAGGAATTTGGTCATCCTATACCCATCACTGTTTCCTCAGGGCAGACTAGAGATTGGGTGGCTGATTCCTTCAGGGCAGACCATTCCAGGTTTATCTGGCACAGAAGACTCAGCAGAATCAAAGGTTTCAATGTCTCCACTCTATCATTGCAGTTCGTATGTCCCTATTCCAATTCTCATGATTACATTTCTTCCCCATCAATGTGCTCACTTTATCAGGAGACACCCTGTTAATATACTCATATTTGTAGAAGTTTGAAGCTTTTTTGAACCTCAGAAAATCATCGTGCACAAGGAAAACCTATAATAGGAGGGTCCTTTTGCCTAAATTGCATCAGTTAAGGGACTTTAATTAAATTGCATGATCCTGAATAAGTCTTAATCCTATTAAAAGGTCCTTTAGAAATGGTGTAATAAAAAGCCACAGATAACAACAACAACAACAAAAAATGCTGCAGAGACAGAAAGGAGCCCAGCCTGAGAAAGAAATCTCTGGAAGTCAGGAACTACAATCAACAGAACACAGAAGCTGAGAGGATGCCACTTTTGGTAGAAGCTGAAAGTAACAAGGCCCAGAGGAGAAGGGAGAGACAAGCAGACACCCCCTTGTGCCTGATCACCCACAGCTGCAATCAGGTAGAAAGGATCTCCCGATGATGCCTTGATTTGGATATGTTCACAAACACAGAACTCTAAACTTTTAACCTAATAAATCCCCAGTGTAAATGCCAACCCATTTCTGGTACATTGCTCCCAGCAGCTTTCAGCAAATTAAAACAGAAACTGATACCAGGAAAGTGGGGTTCAAACACCAAATTTCTGAACAGTATTATAAATGAATAAGGGAGTTATTGGGGAAGGCTTGTGAGACCTTATTAGGAAAATGCTCTATTGGTTCAAAGAGATTATTAGTAGAAATATGGATGCTAAAGATTTTTCTGATGAGGCCTTAGAAATAATGAATATGTCATTGCAATCTGGAAACAGATTTAAAGCAGGGATTCTTAACATTTTCTGATCCACTGACACTTTTCCAGTCAGGTGAAATCCACAAACCACTTACTAAGTCGACACTACATTGTGTAATATTTAATAAATATATCACACCCACACGAACACCTTCCCACAAGAAGGTTTTTTTTTTTTTTAATTTCAATTCAAGCTCAGAGACCCCTTGTTAAGAAGCCCTGCTATAAATTGCCAAAATTGACTCCAGATATTAGTTGGAAGGCAGAATTTGAAAGTGATTGTATTAGTCAGCCAAAAGGGATGCTGATGCAAAATACCAGAAATATGTGGGCTTATATAAAGGGTATTTATTTGGGACAGAAGCTTACAGTTATCAGGCCATAAAGCATAGGTACTTCCTTCACCAAAATCTATTGCCATTTGTTGGAGCAAAATGGCTTCTGTGAGGGTTCAGGGTTCCTAGGTACCTCTCTTCCTAGGGCTTTCTTCTTTCCAGGCTCAGCTGCTCTGCTATCTCCACAAGGCCAGCTGTAGACTATTTCTAGCTGCACACTTTTTCTCTTTCTGGGACTTTTTCTCTTTCCACACAATCAATCTCCTCCGAGTGCATACTTCTTGGGCTCCAGCTCAAAAACTCCAACTAACTCTTTTGTCATGTTGTTTTCTCTGTGAGTGTCTGTTTTGAGTTGTGTTTCCTCCTGCTTCCCACCCAAACTTGTAATTCTTCCGTCTTTTCTTTTGTGCATTGATTAGAAGTGTGGCCAAGCCTCAAGTTTTCTAGGAATTTTCTCCCATCCACCTGATGCCATTCATGGTAAGTATAAGCTAGATTTGATCTCTTGTGCAGCATTGGAATCTTGTGAGGCCCTGAGAGAAACAAAGACATGTCCTGGACCAAAGCACAGGTAGGAGGAGGAAGGTTGTGAACCCTATTCAGTCTCCTCAGACGGTTCTTGATGCCTCCAGGCCTTAGCTGGACAGCCTGTAAGACTGTGTTGGTGAGATTATCTACAGATGAGAAATGCCATGGGTTGAGAGGGTAGGCAGTCAGCAGCCCAGAGTGAACATTGGGGAGTTGTTATTCAGGGAGGGGGCACAGGGAAGGGGATGCAGAAAGTTACCTCACTTCCTTGGAGATAGAACACAACAGAACTTTGAACCCTGGTAACCAGGCACCCACATTCTAGAGACTGTCCCTAACAGCTCATGCAGGCATAGATTCTCAAGGGAATTAATTCTCTTGTTGCTGTCTACCTGTGTCCTGAGGCATTGGCCACAGGAAACCCCACAATGAGAGCTTTATCCGACACTGTAGGCATTGACTCAACCCTCACCCTCGAAGACTCTGGCCATTTCCCAAGAGGAAACCAAAGGTCACCCAGGGGACCCAGGTCAGGGGGCTGCAGGCCAGGAAGACACTGTGATCCTTCCTGGGCAGCCTCAGCACCTCCCACTCCCAGGATGGTTGTAGTATGGAGGGGAGTACAGGAGTGTGGCCCAGGGCTGGGCAGAGAGAGGTGATTGGTGGTGAATGCCTGGTGGTCCCATCACGTTCACATCCAGGTCATGTCTGGCAGGGCCAGAAGGGGAGGCCTGGGGTTGGTGACCTTCTATCCAGACATTGATCCTTAGCTGTGGAGCTGTCTTCTCCCTATTAGGAGGAGGTGTATACAGACAGGGTCTTTTCCTCATCAGGAAGTAGAACTTCATGTGATATTTTTCCTCTGGGGACTACCAGGATGGGCCCTGATGCCTTGCGGCCCTGCTGGTGACCCTTTCTTTGCAGTGCTCCACCCATGAGACCAGTTCAGAGCAGGATGACAGTGTCATTAACACCACCTCCCTGACCAGGGTGCCAGCATGTATGGTAACCAGTGGAGGCTGGAACAGCCCTGAGGTGAGATGGGAGCTAAGGGTTCTCCACACAGAGGTCTAAGACAGCCAGGAGACTCCCAGACCAAACTTACTTTGGCAGAATCTCCAGGATCCCTGCCAGGGATTATCCTTGTTGGAACTCAGTCCCAGTCTCTGAGTAATCTGGGACCCCAACTCCCACCCACAACACCCAACCCCAGTCATGACCAAGTGCAATGTTTGTTGAAATATCAGAAAAGAGGCTTTTATAGTGATTCATCTTCATGTTAAACCATGACAGTCTTTGTTTTTGATCCTGCCTTGGTTGTTTAATCTGCCTGCCCCTAGGTGCTCCGCATCCAAGATGTCCCACCTGCATTCAGCAAGACATTCTCTCAACACCATCTCCATCCTTATACATCCTCATATTTCCTAGATTGTTTTTAACCTATAAAGGGTGAGAAGATCGTACTGTATTTCATGTTTCTCTGCAACTTGCAAACTCATGAAGTTCAATACCAAGACCCTTCCAGGGCAGGTGACAGGGTTGCATCATGTTTCAAAGGGGAGGCAAGGAATCTCAAATGTCCAGCCTTACTGCCCTTGGAACTAGATGGGACTCATTCCTGTTGCCATTTAAACAGGGCTGCAGGGAAAGTCATGTGAACATGAATAGTCTAATGCTTACAGTTCTCACAGTATGGGCTCCGAGGAATGGGATTATTTGTTCAAAACATTATACATATATGAAGTTTGAATGGCTGGGGCCAGATTCCTTGAGCCAATTCAGGCATCCAAAAGCAGGCAATCATGGCTGGTGCTTCCCTGCAATCCACTAAACTTGGGTGTGAAGAGTCTAAATATTTGTCCATCTGGTGTCAGCAAGGCAGAATCAAATTTACAATTGGCCCATTAGAAGGCAATCTACACTTGAATATTTTCAAGACTATTTAAAATTTCTCTTCCCTGTGGCATCAGGTCATTTCTTTGGGCAATGCAGGGTCTCTCCTATCCAGGTTTCTCCAGGAATTTATCCCTAATAGAAACTGGTATCACCTTAGCCTTCAGTCCTAAAAACTCCCTTTAATTTGAAAGAGAGGAGTGAGGGTTTTTGAGGTCTATGAAATCAAATGAATGAACCCAGGATGGGTCACACTTTGCCTTGTCATCAACTAAGAGGAACACCTGGTCCACCTCCTGCAACAGTCATTGAGGACAGGGATTTCCAGGTTTGAAATCAAGTTTTAATTGTCTTTTTTGGATATGTGGAAGCTGCTGACTGCATGTGCCTTTTTTGTCCCAACACTCCATCTGCCAGTGTGAAAATGATCCTTCTGAGGACCTGAAAGAGAACACCCAGTTGCAGAGAAACAAGTGCAGCAGGAAGGAGAAGTCAATGCAGGGAGTACCTGGACACATCCAACATCCTTGGAAACATCCAAGCTGTCCTACCCACCCAACAGACACATATAAAAATGGTCACCAGGTGAGCACACTGACCTTTCAATGGCCTCGACTCTGCCAGTCTTCCCCATGGGAGTTTGGAGATCAATTCTTTTCTCTGAGCCTCAAGTGGCTCCTTGGAAGAGTAGGGGGCTAGAGGACACACAGCAAAGTGTAACTGATGGGCCCAAATGGGATGAGACATAGGAAGTGCTGAACTAAGCTAGGCCTTGCATGACCAGCTGTCACAGAGTCTGGAGATGGACAGAATTATTTTCCCTTCACCTTTAGAGAAGCCTCTGATTCAGCCCTCACTATCCCACGGAAAGGCACAGACTTTGTAAAGAAGATTGAAGATTCCATCATGGATGTTTTCAACCAAGGTCTAGTCAAAATGCATTGAGGGGGAAGGAGAAGTGGAAGAGGTGAAATCTGATATCTGAGAGTCTGATGATTGGGATCAATCAACAAATAAAGAGGGGGGTGAATATTTATACAGGGACATTACAAAATTTAGTAGTTGAGGGAATGTAGGAGGAAAAATCCCTGCCTCTTGAGGACTTCCATTCCACAGGGGAGTGAAACAATTATAATAGGTATCTCAAGCATAGTGAGGACAAAGCATGTTAAGTGTGATACATAATGGTTCTCTCTAGGTATTGCAAATCCACCAGGATTCTGAAGGGTAAGGAAGACTCCTGGAAATAAGAAAAATGTGAGTGGAATCTATGTCAAGAACAAGGGCTCCAAATCTCCACAGTTGAGTCAGAAATGTGCGGTGGGCTTAGTAGCTGTGAAGTTCAGGTCAGATCCCTGTGTCCCACAAATCTGATGCTTCCCATCTTGGTTGATTTGTCCAGCACCATCCTACAAATGGGATCGATGGTCCCAGGACAGTAGATGTGTTGAGCAAACTGCTATCCACTCTGTGCAGAGGTTCAATTAAGGGTGCTGAGCTGTAGGCTAGGTGGGGTAAGCCAGTGCCTATGGTAACATAAAAATAATATGAAAGGGATGAGACACTCACAGGCCCTCAAAGAATATGGGAACTCTTGGTAACTTGGCCTCAGGCTGAGGTTCCGTCAGGACTTGGAAGATTGGGCAGGAGGTCCCCTTTCACCAGGTATTAAGAGGATCTAATTTTCAAAAACAGTGCAATGAGCAGGGCAGTTGATGCCTATATCTTCCTTTTCTGCAATCTCAATTCCCTTCTGAAGGGAGCAGGGAAGAGAGAAAAATATGTGAAAATGGTCATTGATATAGGTAAAATTTGTTCAAGTATTGGACACAAGCCTTGTATGGTTGAATAGATCTCAGTCCTGAGCTAGGGTACAGTCAGCCACTGCCAGATCTGAGAGTGTGTGAGGATTGGGTGCAGGGTCTGGGGTTGGGCAGGGACATGCACAGGAACCCAGCCAAAACACACTCATGGCTACTTTCAGAAGAGAAAGTGGGTTGAAAGAGACAGACTCTCTAATCTGCAATCTACACTCTTCTCACAGTACCACCACCTCTATGCTCAGAAACTCGGTGGACCATACCAGTGAGGACTTTTTTCAGCCCCAGTTCTGTCTTATTCTCAAGGACCACAGGCCACCATGTATATGCAAATTGTGGGCTTGGCATTTCAATGGAGGTCCCATCCTGCCAACTCCCAGCTTGAGTTACAGCAATTAAGGGATTTCATGGCAAAAGGTGAAGATGTCTGGGAGGGAATGCCTGTGAGCCTGAGCAAATGGCAAGGGTGGAGAATCCAGGCAGTTTCTCCAGGGCTGGGGTTATCCACAATTAAGAGGAAACTCAGAATGGGCCTCATTTGGACCACAACCTAGAAAAGTTTCCTGGTTTGGGTGTGGTGGGTTTGGGTGTTTTGATTCTGAAAGGCTTATGGATATATTCTGCCTTTAAAAAGGCACCTGGAAAGGTGTTCTAGTGGGGAACCATCCTCATCTTCCAGCTCCAGTGTCAACTCAAAGGCCTGCTTCATTGCCAGCAATAACTCCTGCTTCAAACACAGCAACAGGCATAGTAACACCTATAGAGCTGGACTACCCACTGGCTTTGCACATTCTTTGGTGTAAGAGCCTAATTCATGGCTGTTCCTAGGGTCCATCGTCCATCCCACTCCATCTCTAACAACTATGGGTGGTGAACCTTTTGAGGATGATGAGGAGACCTGCTGGTAGCAGACTATCCCCAGTGCCACCAGGCAAGAGGAACCAGAAGAGAGTCTGGTGCACGCCCACCTGGGCAAGGAGTTGCTCATCTCCTGTACATTTTCAATGAGTGATCGAGTCTTCATGCCCACTCAACTGGTCCTGATCCAGGTCCTCACCGGGTGAGTACCCTGGCCCCCTCCAAAACCCTGACTCAGTTTGCATTCTTTGTAAGGTTGTGTCTCTCAATTCCCTTTCTGAACTCTCATGGCTCCTCAGGGAGTAAGAGGACACAGATCACAGGTATATTGTCAAGACCTAAGCAGATAACCTATGGAAAGTGTTCACACAGGTCTGATGGGCTGATAGAGATGCAGAGGCTGATCAGAGTCTTTTCCTCCCCCTGGTTAGATGCATCTGTAACAGCCTTGACCTACTGTCTTCCCAGGATCAAACTTTTTTTCTGATTTGCAAAGAATGGTGCAGAATCCATTCTGGAGATTCCCATTTGATTTCTTCTAATGGCAGGGTTCTCTGGACTCTCAGAGAATTGCAACAGACCCAGTGTGACATGTGGAAAGTTGATCATGGGGCTCAATCAAAAACTACATCCTGGCTGCCTAAGTGTATAGGAACATTGCAAAATTCATGTTAGTTGGAGGAATGAAGCAGAGAAAATCCCTGCCTCTTGAACTTCCATGCCACTAGGGAGTGAGACACCCTACACTTGATCTCATGAGCATGAGGGTCAAGAGCATGTTGATCCGATGCATTCATGGCTCTCTCTAGGTCTGAGCAAGTCCTCCTGGTCACTCAAGGAGATGAAAGAACTCTGGACCAAATAAAAGTGTGAGTGGACCTTGGGTCAGAATATAGGGCTCCAAACTCAACATTTGAATTGGAAATATGTAGTAGGGGTTTGACTGAGATGGGCAGGTCAGATCCCTGTGTCACCAAATCAGATATTTCCCATCTGGGTTTGATCTGTTCCCACCTGCACCATCTTGCAAATGGGATCCATGGTCTTAGGAAAGTGGATGCATTGAGAAAACTTCTACCCGCCTTGCCTGGATGCTCAATTAAGGGTGCTGAGCAAGGTGAGGTAAGGCAGAACACATACAAACAAAGAAACGAAAACAATATGAAGGGGATGTGACACTCACAGGCCCTCAAAAAATATGCCAGCTCTTGGTATCTTGGCCTCAGGCTGAGGTACAGTTAAGATCTAAAAGATGGGGCAGATGGTCCGCATTCACCAGGTATTTAAGAGCACCTAATTTTCAAAAACAGTGCAATGAGCAGGGCAGTTGCTGTTTGTCCCTGCCTTTTTGCAACCCAGATTCCTTTGTGGATAGGGCAGGAAATATAGACAGATATGTGTCAGGGCTCAGATGTAAGTAAGATTTGTTCATATATTGGACAGGAGCCTTCTATGATTTACAGTAGTCCTCGGTCCTCAGCTAGGGTACAGTCAACAACTGCCAGGATTAAGAGACTAGAGAGAGTGGGTGCAGGGCCTGGGGATGGGCAGGGTCATGCATAGGTGCCCTCTGCAACACAAACATGGATACCTTCAGAAGGGAATGTGGGTTGAAAGGGAAGGATTGTCTAATATGCAATCTACACTCCTCTCACAGTGCTATTAACTCTATGCTCTGAACCTGAGTAATCCATCCTGGTGGGGACTTCTGGCCCCAGTGCTCTCCTATCCCCAATGACATGATGGTCTCCATGGATATTAAAATTATTGCCTTCCCTTTTCCAAGGAGGTCCCATACTGCCTGTGCACAATGTGAAATTCATCATTCAAGGGAGTCCAAGCCAGGAGGTGAGCATTTCTGGGAGTGGTGTCTGTGAGCATGAGCAGATGGTATGGGTGGAGAATGCAGGCAGGATCTCCATGGCTGGTGTTATCCAGGAGTAATAGGAACCTCAGATGGGACATCAGTTGGACCTCTACCCAGGAAAGTTTCCTGGTGTGGGTGTGGTGGGTTTGTTTTTTTTGCATCTGAAATGCTTGGGGATATTTTGTGCCTTTGAAATATCACCTGGAAACGATCAAGCTGGTGAACCCTCCTCCTCTTCCAGCTCTAGTTTCTCCTCCATCACCTGCCTCTACCTTACCTCCTGCTCCTGCTCCATCACCAGCGATTTGCAGCCCTTTCAAACTGTGGAGTTTGGACAAGCTTCAGAGTTAGAGTAAAGTTTATGCTACATTATTGTGCCTGTAGCCCTGAGTGTGCATTCAATATTCACTCCTGGGTTGGTGGCACAAATACCACCATGGCCAGGTAAGGAGCTTGATACAACACCATTCCCAGCTCCAGCATCACTGTTACCAGGAGAGTTTTCTGAAGAGCTAGAGATAGCCCAAATTGCATATGGAGCCTTAGACCTACTTCATTTTGGGTCAGCCCAAGAGAAAGAATCTTCCTTCCCTCCACCTGAAAACACCATTTATTTTCTCTTTGTAATATTTTTCTTTGTTTTTATATTTTTCACAGTTATATTTATTTTTTCATTTTAAGTACATTTTAAATTTATTTACTTATCCTGTTGTAGTGTGCATTTCAGTGTCTTAGGTACATGCAATGTTGAACAACCGTCATCACTGTCTGGTCCAGCACTTGTCTTCACTCCTAACTGTAAACTCAACCAACTGGATGCTCACTCTCCATTCTCACCTAATTTGTATGCTGAGAACCACTAATCTGCTTCTTTCTCCTTGTGTCCCCATACCCTGGACTGTGCTTTCAGCATGTGGAGAGTCTTAGGGCCTGGCCTATTTTCAAACTCAGTCATGGAGACTTTATGATTTTTTGACAGTTAGGAACAGTGCAGATCAAGGAGGTTAAGAAATCAGCTAGAATGTCAGGGAACAGGGATTGGAACCCAAAATAGGATGCCCAGCAGGCCCAGGTGTCTGTTGTCTTATTCACCTCTTTGTGCCTGGGACCCTCCCATCTTCCACTCCCTGCCAAGTGCTCAATCCCACACACCTTTTCCAGTTTTGGCAGCATCTGTCCAGGAGATTATGGCCTTTTTGACAATATATGGCTATAATCAAGTTGGTGGTGAAAGTTATCCTTGTGACATCCTGAAATTTGTCCACATGATCTCCCCACACCAAGTAGGGCAGGTGGGCATAAAGGGGGAACAAGTAGGTGGACGTCTTGGTCCTCTTGAGGATGTTGGGGTGAATGCCCAATAAGGCCAGGTGCTCACTGGGGGTGCCCATCCCAGGGAATGTCCCTGGACAGAGGCTGTTGGGAGAGCATGGAATGCTCTGGAAATATCCCAGAACTCCCTAAGAAACTGGGATTCATATACCTGGGCAAGGAAAAGCCATTGGCCTTATTTAAGGTTTTCACAATTTTAATTACCTGATACCCCACCTCCCCTCAACTTTTTGAGGCATTATGCTCCCCTAATTCAGTACCAAGAAAGACTTTTTTTCTCTTCAAGTGAATTTGTAATTCTGCATTTAACTGATAAGTTTTGTGCCCTGATCGTTACCTTTTGACCTTTCTGACAGGAAACTCAGAGCTGCATTTTCTCCATTCTTTCTGCAAAGTTTCTTTCTATAATTTTATGATCTGTTAATCTGGGCATGATTAAGTTATGATTAGGGTGTTGACTGGGCCACATCAGTAGGGCATTGAGCCCCACCCATTGGTGGGTGGGGAATCAAATATAAAAGACATGGCAAAAACAGAGTTGAAGCAGTTTTTGAGAAGCAGTTTTAATGTTGGAGAGAAGGCCCCAGGAGAAGAGAAGCGAGCCGTTTGCCTGATCGTCTACAGCTGACCTTGTGGAGGAAACAGGAGCTAAGTCCCAAAAGAAATGCAGCCCCGTGGAGAGAGGAACCCAAGAAGCCTGAATCCTGGCAAATGCCGGCAGCTGTCTTGCTCTAACATGTGGCAATGGACTGTGGTGAGAGAAGAAACTTAACACTTTATGGCCTGGAATCTGGGGACTTCTACCCCAAATAAATACCCTTTATGAAGACCAACCTATTTTTGGTATTTCATATTAACACCCCTTTGGCTGACTAATATAGTGTTCCACATAGCTGAGCAACTGCATGTTTGGGAAGAGTGAGGAATATGGTTCAGATCAGGGTGAGGATCCACAGACTGAAACATGGCTGATGGTTGAGCTTCCCAGCAGAAGGTAGAGCACAGGGTGGTTATGGGAGGAGAGACATAGAGCAGTAAGTGGGCAACAGGGGTTGGTTGAGAGAGATCCTGGTGAGCAACAGGGTAGAACAAACAACTGAGCTCATCAAAGAGGGCATCAGGCCCATTGCCTGGAATATGCATTTGGTACTCAGGCTGATAAGTATGGAGTGCTCAGCTCCTGAAACAAGAGAGAGGACCAGGTCAAGGGCAAGGACATAGGCCAGGGAGGGTCCCATGGCCATATCAATTGGGAGATAAGCCTCCTCAGTGCCCAGGGTCAATGGCTCCCAAGACAAACGGTAGGTGCCCGGTGCCAGTGAAAGTGTGCCCTGGGAGTTCTCCAGGATCACAAAGAGGCCTTAGTGTAATTATGTGCTACTGTCTGACTTCAATGTAGTTTAAAACATGACAATGTACTTGCTGACTGATGCAAGGCCTCAGGATGGGATGGCTTACTACACTTTCCCCAACTGTGACCTCACATCAAGAAGTGGTAACAGCTGAAGAACATGGCGTTGGGTTTAGTGGACCCATGGAATATAAAATCATCAATATTTAATCCTGTCCTGCCATTTTATGGGATCTTAATGCTCAGTGTGGCGAGGAGCCACCAGCACTATACAGAGCTATCACTACGTCCCTAGAGTGAGCGAATGAATGAGCAGAATGGACATGGGCCAGAAACTGAAAAATCTACCACTGCTTCCTCAGCGATGGTTTTGATTATAGATGACTTCAATTGAGCAGAACTTTAAATCAATTTTTAATTAGCAATAGTAAGTCTGAGAAGTGTTCTTTCTCAAAATTTTCATAGCAATGTTTTAATTGACTTATCTCTTCAGGTTGCAATCAATCATCTCTACTGCCTCTCTATCATCCCTCACTGATCTGTCAAATAAACAGGAATTTAATGGGCTTGAAATAACATGTGACAAATGGTCATATGTGGGTTTGTTCACTAAGGTTAGAGCCTCTTTCTGGGATGAGTTCTGAGCATCAATGCAGGATGTGACCCTAGGGTGTCCTGAGAAGCCTCCATATAGTTGGCATGACCAGCCTTTCCCAGGGCAGGGATATGTGGGTTTGGTCACCTCTCCACAGGTAGGAGATCCATGACAGGTCAAAGCAGTGTCCTTGAGTTCAGGAGATGGAGGTGGGAGCCCAAGGACAAGGATGTGACTAGAGTTTACAGGGCAGAATGCTCAAGGGAGGGAGCTGGAGAGCTACCCAGGGTTAAAGGAAGTCAGAAAGAGAGAGAGCAAGCACAAGAGCTGTGCACAGGTTGCCCAGTGGGCTTCAGCTAAGCATAGTATATGAACAGAGCTACACAAGACCTCTCCAGATAATGGGCAAAAGCAACAGAAAGGAACAGGCAGAACAATGCTAAGAGCTTATAAAGGATGGGAAAGTGTTTATGTTCTCACCGGTCAGGGTGGAAAAAATTTCATAATTCAGGTGATATCAGGTAGAGCACCCAAAGGCTTGCCTCACTTGAAGATTAATTGGTATAAAATAAACATTGTAAAACATATCAATAATTGTATATTATTTCAAAACAAGTAGAACTGACCAACAAATTCAGCAAAATGCCAGCTTAAAAGATTAACATGTAAAAATTAGTTGTCTTTCTAAAAACCAAAAGTGAACTATAGAAATTGAAACTAAGAAAACAATTTCATTATATTAGCATCTGACAGAATAAAATATTTAGCAATAAATTAAAAAAAATGAATGACAAGTACACTGTTAAATACAAAACCTTGATATTAGAAATTTAAAAAGATTAAAAAATGGGGGAAAAACCCTGTTTCATGGATAGAAAATCAAATATTGTTAAGATGTCAATGATACCCCAAAAGAACTATAGATTTAATGTAAAACTTTAAGAAATTTGGCTGCATTTTTTCAGTAAGGGGAAAACCTATTCTCAAATTCTGTGGAAATCAAGTAACCCTGAATAGTCAAAACAACTTTGAAATACAAGAACAAAAAGGAGAATGACACTTCTTTTTTTTTAAATTTACTTTGAACTCTTACTAACTGAAAATATAAGCAATTAAAAAGTCAAAAGTAAACACAAATGAATAAATACATTTCTCAATTAAATGTACTGGACTTATATAATTTTTTTTCAATCAAACAATATGCTACATAATATATTTGGTTCATAGTAATACAATCATACAGTATTTGTCCTTTTGTGTCTGGCTTGCTTTGCTCAACATAATGTCCTCCAGATTCATTCATGTTGTCATATGCTTTATGATTTCATTTCTTCTTACAGCTGCATGATATTCCATCAAATTAGACTTCTTAATTTCGAATTTTACTGCAAGCCACAGTCATAAAATGAGTTGGTTATGGCCTCCTAGAGATAAACATAAAGAACAAGGGAAAATAATTGGGCATCCAGGAATTAAGCCACACATTTGGGGTTTGCTCATTGTGGACAAGAGATGCAAGTATCTAAAATGGGAAAACAATTGTCCCTTTAACCAATAGTGTAGGGAAACCTAGATGTCTACATGCCTCTACCTACACCATAAACAAATATGAACTCAAAATGTTTCAAGGACCTAAACTTTAAAGCTAAAATCTGAACATTTTAGAAGAAAATATATGGAAATCTTTCATGTCCTTGGATTTGGCAGTGATTTCACAGAAATGACACCCAAAGCATGAACACCAAAAGGCAAAAATAGATAAAATGAACTTTGTTAGATTTAAAAATAACTTTTTAAATTCAAAGGAAATTATCAGGAAATTGAAAAGACATCTTACACAATGGGAGAAATTAATGGATTAATATCAGGGATACATAAATAACACTTTCATCTGTACGAAAAAAATTGAAAAATACAATTTTAAATGGGAAAAGGGCTTAAATAGACATTTATCCAATGAAGATGTTCAAACAAGTATATGACTAGATGCTCAACAGAATAATCATCAGGGAAATGCCACTCAAAGTCACTGTGAGGCACCACTCCACTCTTATTAGATTGGCAGTTATTTTTTTAATTCATGTAATGGGCATTGTCCATAATCATCTCCTTGTTAGTTGTCCTAGGTGAGTCCAATGAACTGGAGAGTAGGTGTTGCAACTCTGCTGAAATTCAGGGCTCAGCTGGCAAATGGAAAATAATGTTGGCAGAGATGCAGAGAAATTTGAATCCTTACATTTTGTTGATAGTGATACAGAGCCTCTTGAATATTAGTCTGGCTGGACCCCAGAAAGTCAAGTATAAAATTAACATATGAGTCAATATTCCCACTTCTAAGTGTATATTCCCAGAAATTGAAAGCAGGGACTCAAGTAGATATTATTATATCATTGTTCGCAGCAGCATCATTCTCAATAGCCACAGAGCAACCTGGCTATCAAGCAGACCATCAAGCAGATGAAAGGATGAAAAAAAATGTGGTTTATACATACAAAGGAATATTATCCAACCAATAAATGATAAAGTTGTGATGCATTGCACAACATGAATGAAACTTGAAGTCATCTTTAGTGGAATAAGAAAAAGGCAAGGATATTTAAATTTTCACTTATAAGAAATACCCAGATTAAACAAATTTATGGAGACAGATAATAGACTACAGGTTACCAGTGTCAGGAGTGGAACCAGAATGGAGAGTTATGGCTTAATTTGTATAGGGTTTCATTCTGGTACACTGAAAGTTTCAATATGGATACTGGTGATGGTAGGATCTCATTGTGAATGAAATTAAAGCCACTGAATTATACACTTGAAAGTTGTTAAATGGGAAGTTTGAGTTCTTTAAAACTCACTCCATTAAAAATTAAACATTGTTGTATTTATAACAACTTGAAATGATACTTTGGATATATCGGATGAAATAAAATACATTCTTATATTTAATTTTACCTGCTTATTTTTAGATTTTTGTATAGGGGCTAATAGCTAATATAAAATCATGTATGGGGCTTTCATATTTCTCTTTTGCAGGAATGGAGTAGAATGTGCTTCAAGCACACATGCACACACACACACAGACATAAATTTGCAGAAAGCCTCAAAAATTTCTGGAAGAATTGACAAGAAACCCTTAAGAATGCTTAACTCTGTGGTAACATACTAAAGATCTGAGTTGGCAGAAAACTTACTTTACAGGAAATTTTATAATGTTTAACAAAAGTACAGAGTCTGTTAGATGGTTGGACAAATGCTAAGAGATGTAAAAATATGGGCACAGTGCCTGTGCTTTACAATTTGTAAGGGGTTTTTCATCCTTCATTTCCTCCACCCCATGCTGTAAAGAAAAAACAGAGTGTGACAATAAAATACTGGGCAAGATGATATTTCTGTGAGATTCTTTGATCAGTTAATAATTCAGGAATTGAGGTAGTGTCTAAACCACACATGCATAGGAGTTGCCATAAGACAAAAAGGGGAGATTATAGAGGGTGAATGTGGAAACTTAAAGGAAATATTGAATTGGTGACATTGGCATTACCTAGTGGGTAAAAGATATTATTATTGCATTTTTATTATTATACTTATTATTTTTGGATGTATTATAATTGTATTTATCCTTTCAGGACCTGTGGGTGGCAATTCTTGTATTTATGAATATCCCCCTTTGACCATACTCTTGACAAAGAGCTTTGTCAGAAGTTGACCTGTACCAATCCCAGTCAGCCATCATTTACTAGATTCCTTGTAGAGGATTAGCCTCATTCTCCTCATACCCTGCTTTCCTTTTCCTTCTAATGTTTCAATCACAGAGATAGCATCTGCCAGGTGAGTAGCTGCAACTTTGCATTTTAGACTTTGACAAAGCACAAAGGAGTAGAAAGATCAGAGTAATAATTACCAGGAGAATGAAGCCAACAGATGGCAGGTGCCTAAAAGAGAGGGACCCTGCACCCCAAATTAAACTCACTGAAAAAATCCCAATATCTAGTCATAACCAGTACATCCAGTACATTTATTTTTGGCTAATTGTCTTCTACTGACTGTTCTATTCATTTAGGTTGGTATATAGAGAACAACTTTTTCTATAAAATGGTCACAAGTGCTCCCCTAATGGTATGAGTACATAGGGCCCTTCAGTTTGGGATAAAGATTCTGACACACTATTTACTTATGGTTGCACAGTTTCAATGTCTCTGATGCTATAATTAAAAATTCCCTCTAAAAATGTAAATATATTGGATGGCTTGTTCAGTTTGAAGAATCCTATGGAAGGAAACATGGACCTGAGAAAATTTCTCCACCAGGCATTCAATGAGTGGATTTTCTTAAGTAGATCAGGTTTGCAAAATAGTGGAGTTAATTTAAAAGAAAATAATTCCAAATTTAAAGTATCTCAGGAGATTAAGTTAGAAAGTAAAGTGAGGTCTGGAATCAGGGATCCAACATTAGATCTCCCTAACCAGGATGGGGAAAGACCCAGTATTAGTCACAGATCTCTACGAAAAGAACCACAGGGGATACCTGTGAATATTATGAGAGTTTGTAAAATTATCTCATGTGAATGTGGGTATGCACAATTTCAAATCTTGTAGTGAAGGCTACAATCTTTAACTGCTGATAAAGGTTTTCAACAAATTTCCTAGGAGAAGCTGGCTGGCTGAATTTAGAGGTGAAAATTATCTCTTCTGAATTCCTCACTTCTTGTTTTAAGGCTTTCAACTGATTGGATGGGGCATCTCTCATTGTTGAAGGCAATCTCTTCAGTTGATTGTAGATGTAATCAACCATAGGTGCAATCAAATACTAATGATTTAAGTCCACAAAATGTCCTCACAATAACAATTACACCAGTGCTTTACATGAACCAATAACTGGGAACCATCATCTGGCTATGTCAACTCTTGTCCAAAATCCTGTTTTATTAAGAGTTTCACTGGAAGTGGATGTGGCTCAAGTGATTGGGCTCCTGTCTACCATATAAGAGGCCCAGAGTTTGATTCCTGGAGTCTCGTGGTGAAAAGCAAGCTGGCCCACGTGGTGAGCAGGCCCGGGTGGTTAGCTGGCCCTTGCAGAGAGCTGGCACAGCAGGATGACACAACTAAAAGAGACACAGAAAAGAGACAATAAGAGATGCAGCACAAAAGGGAGCTGAGGTGGTACAAGAGATTGAGTAGCCTCTCTCCACTCCAGAAGATCCCAGAATCAGTTCCTGGTTCATTCTAAAGAGAACACATTCAGACACAGTAGCTCACACAGATAGCAGACAGTGAGCACCAAACAATGAGGGGGATGGGAGAAATAAATAAATTTTTAAAAAGAGTTACCATTTATAATTGATATAACAAGTAATAGTTAATTAGGGGAAGCTTGAAATAGTAACACAAGTGGCAAAAATCAAATATGTAAGTATCCAGAAGTCTGCATTAACTTACCATTGAGAGTGTTGCTGTTAAACTAAGACACATATAAGCAGGTGAAACTGCACAAGGCTAGGCAAAAGAAAGAGATCTGTAAAATGAATAATTCCCAGAGCTCACACAGAAATGGGAGGTGTCTGTTTCTGACAAGTCAGATTTGCAAGTGATCTTGGAATATCCATGCATTCAGTAGAGGCCTCCTGAGTGCCATTTCTAAATTTTAGGATTAAAATAATACACAGTAAAAGCTACTGTAAAACTAAACCTAGCAGAACTTAAAACCAAGTGTAAAAAGCACCAAGCTCATCCTCAAGAAACTTAACTGAGTGACAGAACAAACTGCAATATGCTTTAAAGGAAGGCAACACACTCTCAGCTTTTGACAGCATATTATTGGCCGTGTCCATATCCAAATAAACATTATTAGACAAGTGAAGAACATTAAAATCTATTAACCATAACCAGGAGAAATAGTTGTGAATAGAAGTCATAGAAAAGACAGAGATGATGAATTTAGCAAAGACTTTAAAAGAGTTACTGTAAATATACTCAAGGAAAGAAATGAAATGATAAAAAAAATGAGTGCAGAAATTGAAGAAATAAAAAATAGAAAGAAAATGAACTCTAACAATTTAGTATCTGAAATAAACATGTACTGATTGGGAGAAACCTCAGATTAGATACTAAACAAGAGGGATTATTAATTGATGATAGAACAATAGAAAATATTCAAACTGAAGAAGCTATGGCTCTAGAGGTGAATCTCAGACTTTGAAACAGAATGGTGTATGCCCTGCAGGTTTTCAGAACTATTTGAGAACAGTGACCCTATTTCCCTACCAATTTCTCCCTATGGTTAGCTTATTTTTTAATTTTCGTAGTTCCACAGTCAAAGAGGAATTTTTACCCCAGGACACACTGTATGCATTTAACTGATTTTGATGAGACTTAGTACTTAAAACTATTACTAAAATGATTTAAGACCTTTGAAATATTGTGTTGGAATGAATGTATTCTGCATTTGGAACGAACATGTATTTCTGAGATCCAGGGGGTGGTGTGTGACAGTTTGAGCTTTTGTGGACCTTAGAAAATCATGTCCTTAGGGCTAATCTATTCCTATGCATGTAAACCTATTTTAGGTGGGATCTTTGGATTAAATTTCTTCAGTTAAGGGCTGTATTAGTCAGCCGAAGGGGTGCTGAGGCAAAAGACCAGAAATCTGTTTTGTTTTTTTTTAAGACTTATTTATTTATTCCTCCCCTCTTTGTTTTGCACTTGCTGTCTGCTCTCTGTTGTTCTTCTGTGTCTGCTTGTCTTCTCTTTACCAGCACTGGGAACCAATTCTGGGACCTTCCAGAGTGGAGAGGGGCTTGCTCAATCTCTTTGCTCCCTGGTTTGCTGAGTCTCTTATTGTCTCTTTTTGTTGCATCATCTTGCTTTGCAAGCTCTCCATGCAGGCCAGCACTCCATGTGGAACAGCTCCTGCTCGCCACATGAGCCTCCTCACCTGGAAGCCCTGGGAATCGAACCCTAGATCTCCTATGTGGTAGATTGGGGCCAAATCACTTGAGCAACATCTGCTTCCCTTTGGTTTTTAAAATGCTATTTATTTGAGGTAGCAGTTACAGTTCTTTTGGATATGCCTATCCAGTCCACCCAGCACCATTTGTTGAATAGACTGTTCTGGTCTTGCTGGGAGGGCTTGACAGCCTTGTCAAAAATAACTCAACCTTTATATCTGAGGGTCTATTTCTGAGTGCTCAATTCCATTCCCTTGGTCAATTTTTCTGTTTTTATGCCAATACCAACCTGTTTTTACCACTGTAGCTAAGTAATTTTATGCTTTAAATTCTGGAATGGAGAGTTATCCAACTTCATTATTTTTAAAGAAGTTTTTTGCTAATCACGTCCCTTACCATCTCACAGAAATTTGATAATTGGCTTTTCAGTTTCT
>JAQZBX010001618.1:0-33601 GCA_029593785.1 Cabassous unicinctus
CCCAGAAGGTATAATTGTTTTTAGCAGAAATGCTAGAATTGAAGAAACATGAAATTCTGACAGGGAAATTGCAATATGTAGGTATGATCCTTTGCCTAAAAATCTTTTGTGTTGCTGGTCATTTTTGTGCCTCGCCATGGCCCGAGTTCACAATTCCTGGACCAAAATCCTGTGAGGTCTCGTGCACAGACCTGCTCCAATCCCTGCAGAAGTAGCCTCTAGTGATGCTTTGGGCAGAAGCCTTCCACTTGACTGTTTCTGCATCACATGGGTGTTAGGGGACAGAAGAGAGTTGAGCGAGGGTCCTGTTCACTGCCTGGAATCAGAAGATCTATGTAATCTAAGGGCTATGGGAGTCCCTCTTCTCTATGCCTGGTCAGGGAAGGCTTTCTCCTGAGAAGGGCAAAATGGCGCCTCTGGCCCTTGCTTTGCCTTTCAATAGCTATGACAATGGGAGAGAGGCCCAATTTTTCTGTTTCAGATTCCCCATCCATAATAATGGGGATTTACAAAAAAACAGCTTATAGGATAGTTTTAAATGATATAACTCGCCTAACATCCGATATACAACAAATACTCAACAACTGGTAGTTTATAAAAGGAACAAGTAACTAGCAGGTAACCAATTCCAAAAAGTCCCTTCTCCCTGTGCCTTTGCATCCCCATCTCTAATATCCGAGAGCTGGATACTTGATAATTCTGGTGTCCTGTAAGTAGATGGAACATTCACTAGATGCTGAGGAAACCATGCAGTGCTGGGGAAAGGACCAAGCGATTCCACAGGGAAATGTGAGGCCGCAGCGCCATCTAGCTCTGCGGAGGCTCCACAGCGGGTGCACGTTTAGGGGGGTTGCGCTTCCACAGGCTCAAGCATCTTCCTCTTTTTCTTTTTTCAAAGTATAATTACCAGAGCTTATGTTTCACCGTTAATGCTGTCAAGCCTTTTAAACTAATTGGTCTTTTATAGAAAATTTAACTGAAAATTAACACATCTTTTAATAACATTGCCTTAACTTTAATGGCACTTTGCCTTTCGTTTATAATTGCTCTAAAATTGTCATTTTCCATGTCATAGCTGCCATTTTTTTAATATTTGCTAGTTTTTGTGGTGTAACTTTTATTTTTAGTATTTTTCTTTTATGAGGATGAGAACTATTTGAGTCTTCCCCTGCTCTTTAGTGCCTGCCTGGCTTGATGTGACAGGGGTGATAGGTTGTGAGTCCAGCAGGACACACCACTGTTTGCCCCTTGGACACTGGGGCATGCTGCCTTGGGACGGCCCCTGGACTGCCCACATCCTTTAAGCAGTCATCGTGGGGGCTCTTGAGGGGAGGGTAAGAAGTGGGGTTGTGGAACAGAAAATCTCCCTGCAGGAAAATGTGTGCCACTGAAATTACATGACACGAGGTTACCTTGGGCTGTAGGGAACTCGGTTCACCGTAACATCCTCCAAGGGGTCAAGCTTTCATTAAAGTCAGTTAAGAAAGCATGTCAGGTGGGCCCATTTTCCAGCTGGCCACGCTCTCTGGGCTTACCAATATAACTCCATTCATTTCTAGCACACATGTCATCTGGACAAGCTCTCTGGTATTAGAGATGAAAACACAGAAACATTTCTTCTGGGTACCTCTAACTTTCCCACTCATCTTCTAAATCTTATCACTCTAAGACAGATGTGTGTGTGCATAACACATACAAGCATATATGCACATACATATATATATACAGACAATAAATCCACTTATTTGTAGTTACATACAATCTTAAAAAATATTTGCCTGCTCTTTGAAAAGAATTTCATGTGGCTTTGTTCTTACTTGACTACCTTAAAGAGGTAAGGGGTTGTTAATCTCATTCCCAATAAACAGTTGGACCCAACTGAGTCTCAGACAGTGGAAAAGACACACAAGGGTTGCTGGTGGACTGGGACCCATTGCTACAAGCCCTAATTCACAACCAGGCGCCATATTGCTCTTCCTCCAAGTCACTGCCTTTGTTATGAATTACTGATTCTGTGGACATGCAAACACCTGCCCTGGGCACTGTGGTGCAGATGGAGAAAGCAAAGATACACCTTATATAATATGCTTATATTGAAGTTTCTATTGTGCTCCTGAGGGATTTGACAGTCAGGAGTCTCAATAGGTTAGAGCCCTCTGCTGTGCCTCTAATGCTTCCCAGGTGCATTCTGTACTAGAGAAGTCAGCCTCTGGATTTTCTCTGCTCTTTCTCTTTACACTGTTATGGTAAATTCATGTACTTTTTAATTTTTCCAGATTAGGTAAATCTGCAAACCAGAAACTTCATAAAATCTTATGTTCTAAAAAAATAACAATGCTGCAAACTCATATGCATTGAAACTCATTAGCACCTACAGTTGGATGCCCTTTCTATGTCCTAGAATGGAGTATCTTTCTGCTGCCCCTTCAACTGCAGTGAACATCTGTTTGGGAAAGGTCCAGGGCTTGAGTAGATTGAACATCATGTGCACAACTCTCTGACCAACAGGACAAGTGAACAGCCAGAAAGCCGAGGAGGCTTGTCTGCCCGTGGACATTAAAATGCAGGCACACAAACTTAGAAGCAGAAGGCAGGAGGCTGGTAAAGGCGGTTCAATGAGATGGACCTGACAGGAAAGGGAAATGAATGAAGCAGCCCTCGTGGAAAGTAACAAGGAGTCGTGTGGACTGTGGCTAAAAGGGAGCAGCTGCTCAGCTCTAGCCACTTGTTGCTTAGTGGGAATGTGGGTCTCTGCTTTGTAAAGCCCATCAAAATGAGCTGGAAACACATATTTTATATAAAATCTTATAATTTTTAAATATTGGCAACACATTTGTTTTAAAAATAAAAACTTTGGGAAAGGAAGGGTGGATATGGCCTGCAAAGTGCCATTTTGAGGTTTCTTTTCCTGAAATGAGTTTCCAAAGATGGGGTGTTGGATATAAAAATAATCAGGGGTTATACTTCAGAAATCAGCTCACTAGTGGGTTTGCCCTCCCAGCTAGCACACATGGGAAACATTCGAATTAGGAGGATACTGGTAGGGTGCAAAAGAAGGTATGTGCTCTAACCGAGTCTGCAGCGTCCAGCCCCCAGACTTGAACACGCCTTCTATGGCCTTTTGAATCATCACAGTGTGGCCGATAACCTTGCCTCTCTGCTGGCTTCTTGTACATCTCTCTCCCACCTACTACATCCCAACCACAATGGCCTTCAATTACACCCTTCAGACAAAATGAGCTTGTTATCACTTTTCAGCCTTTTGCTGTTTCCTCTGCCTGGGGAAGCTCTCTTGCCTCCCCCTAGGTTTTCACATGGCTCTCTCCTTCTGATTTTTCAGTTTCAGCATTAACATTACCTTTCCAGACAATTCTTTCCTGACCACTCTGGCTAAAACAGGTCTCCACACCTATTCAAACTCTATCCAACCATTCTATTTCATTTTCTTCAATTCAATTATCCTTATCTAAGATTTCCTCATTCATTCATTTATGCACTTACATAGTTACTTGCCTTGTCTTAACACACTAGAATGAAACTTTAAGCAACATGAAGGGCAGGGCCTTTGTCTCTTGTTCTTATTGCTGAAGCCCCAGCATCCAGAACAGATGTGCTTGTTGTCAATAAATTTATTGAATAAATAATAACAATATATGATATGGATTTTGTCATGTGCCAAGTACTGCACTAATCACTTTACAAATCTGAACTCATGTAACGATCCCAACAACCCTATGAGGTCAGTATTATTACCCTCATTTTACAGATGAGAAAACTGAAGCACTGAGAAGTTAGTCAAATCACACAGCCAGTAAATAGCGGTGCTGGGAGCTACATCCAAGCACTCCCATTCTTGATTCCATGCCTTACCTTCTCTTTCCAAGGTCCCAGTGGACCTCAAATTGGGATTGGGGTCTAGCAGGGTGGTGGCTGCATGGAAAAGAAACCTGAATACTGCTATGCTAGTTTTGGCTCTAAATATGGAGAGGCTTCCCTTCGTCTTTTCTTTTTTTTGTAAGAGCAGCAAGCTGGTATCGTTTGGAAAATACATTTCTAACTTGTGATCTTCCTAGAGGCATATAGCCATCAGCATAATTATTCTTTCTCATCCTGTGTTTCTGCTGTTGATTTGCAGAATAAAGCCATGAGTCCATCTCTGTAACATCCCTATCTGTTCCAGGAATGCCTGTGATGAATCAAAACATTACTCTTTTAACAAATGAAGCAGTGAGCAGCAGGAGTTGAATTATAAAGGACAATAATTCACTGAATAGTTTAGACACATGATTAAATGGCAATTTGGGGAGGACTGCTAGAAAAGGGAGATAATCAACATCTAAAGATGTTTGTGTGCGAATGTTATGAGGCTGCTTGTTAAGCACCTGCCTGCAATGGAAGCTTACCTCTCCTTCCTCCTGTTTCAGGAGTCTCCCTTTCTCAATTTATGTTCCTGCCAACCATTCTAGTTTCTTCTAAGTTCCTTCTAGTTGCCTCCTTGGTTCTTGACTATTCTCTAACTTTTTCATAAATTAGAATTAGGGGTGGATTGTAAAAGAACCACAGGTGACATTTTATCAAAAGGTCCAGCTGTTTGTTGAACCAGACATCCTTCCCTATGGAACCTGTTCATCCCAGGCAATGCAGACAAGGCCTGGAATAATTTGATAGGCATTTGGACCAATGATTTGAAAAATCACCATCAGGGGAGCAGTTAGAAATAACTTGCTTCAACACTTAAACCCAATTTATTCACCTTATCTTCTAAAAGACAATGTAGCGGAAGTGCCAAGCACAGCTCTGGGCCCTCAGTAAATGAAGCTGGTGATAATTATAATGGTGGCCACTAGATTCCTGGCATCCTTTTTCCCTAGGCTAGAATTCAGAAGAAATGCTGCTCTCAGATCCCGGTGTCCATACATGCCCTAGACACCCTCTGGAAACCATTTCGGTTTGCATTTCAAAGGGGTTTGGGGATGGCTTTTAACTTTTTCAAACCAATTCACCTTGATTTCTCATCTGAGTCTCCAAGAGCTCACTCCCAGTGATGCTGCAGACAGCAAGCTGTACCACTCACATCCAGATGTGCCCCTACCTCCACCCCACGGCCATCATGTGCTCCCTTGACTATGTAGAGGGCAAGTTCTGGGGTGCTGAAAATCAGTTTTATACCTTGGACTCAGGGCTGTCCTGATGGGCATGTGACCCATGAATTTCCACAGGGCTCCACACTTAGAAGAACCTCCCTTCTTATTTGGTTTATTTTAAGAATTTAGGAACAAGGGACCTTGCAAATTAGGTAACCTGCCCTGGTTGGAACATACTGAATGTCTGACACATAGAAACAGAAACAAATTGATAAATTTAGATCTAAAGTTTTTAAAAAAATATTTCATAGTTCTGAGGAAAAAAAGATCTACTATACTCGCTGCAGTGTTGTGGGGATCCAGGAGAGCAGGCACAGGGAGGCCCCGGGGGTGATGGGAACCGAGCCACAGGCAGACATATAATACGCAGCAGACCAACCCACCCCAACAGCCCTGGAGATATCCCCTCGCCACTCCCGTAAAATGTTGCTGAAATGAGCAGTCTTGAAAGCAGAAAAGAAATCATAAAAGAGGATACCACCAGGAAGAATGGAAGTGAAAAGCCATTGCAAGCCTTAGAAGAGGAGCCTAATTTCCTCAGAACAAGCCAAGAGGCACCTTGGTCATCTACCGCCTCACAATTCAAAATGGCGTCCTGGACCAGCAGCATGGGTATCTCCTGGGAGCCAGTAAGAAATGCAGAATCTCTCCACCCTAAACATCCTGAATCAGAATCTGCATGTTTACAAGAACTCCAGGTGGTTTGTATGCACAGTGAAGTTTGAGAAGCACAGCTTTATTATACCAGCGAGACTGAAGCCTTATTTTTTTTTTCTTTATTAGAGAAGTTGTGGGTTTCCAGAACAATCATGCATAAAATATAAGATTCCCATATACCAACTGTAGCAGTTTGATACTATTGATGAATTCCAAAAAGAAATACTGGATTATATTTGTAAACTGGTCTTTTCCTCTGGGCATATTAGAGTGTATTGGATTGAGAGATTTTACTTTTACTTAATTAAATTATGATTAGGGCTTTGATGGGGCCACATCAGTAGGGTGTTGAGTCCCTGACCCTTGGTGGGTGGGGACTTATAGATAAAAGACATAGCAAAGGACAGAGCTGGAGTTTTTGATGTTGGAGTTTTGAGCTGGAACCCTGGGAAGTAAGAACACAGAGGAGCTTGGTTGTGAGAAAGAGAGACAAAGCCTGTTGCTGAAGACTTTGGTGAGGGAAGTAACTTATGCTTTATGGCCTGGTAACTGTAAGCTCCTACCCCAAATAAATACCCTTTATAAAAACCAACCGATTTCTGGTATTTTTGCATCAGCACCCCTTTGGCTGACTAATACACCACCTTATTATTAATACCTTGCACTGGTGTGGAATATTTACAATTGATGATAGCACATTTTAATATTTGTACTATTAATTAAATCCATGGTTTAACTTAGGTTTCACTGTTTATGTAGTGCAGTTCCATGGATTTTTTAAAAAATTTATTCCATTACCATATATACAATTTAACAAGAGAAGCTGTAGGCAGCCTTCTAAGATGGCCCCAATGATCTCCACCTCCTGGTAATCACTCCTTGTGAGTGAACTGGACATAGTGACTTGCTTCTAAGACTAGAATATGGCAAATGTGTTGGAATGTTAACACCAAAAGAACGAGCAACAACAAGACACTACATAAATTGGACATCATCAAAATTAAAAACTTTTGTGTACCAAAAGACATGATCAAGAAAGTGAAAAGACACCCTACAGAATGGAAGAAAGTAGCTGTAAATCATATCTCTGGTAAGAGTTTAATATTCAAAGTATATAAAGAATTCCTATAACTCAACACCAAAAAGACATACAACCTGATTTTAAAATGGGCAAAGGACTTGAATTGACATTTCTCTAAAGAAGATATACAAATGGTCTATAAGCACGTGAAAAGATGCTCAACATCATTAGCCATTATAGGGAAATGCAAATCAAAACCAAAATGAGATGCCACTTCACACCCACTAGGATCTATTATTTTAAAAAGAGAAAATTAAAAATAATGGCAAGGATGTGGAGAAATTGGAATCCTCATGCCTTGCTGGTGGAAATGCAAAATGTTACAGCTGCCATGGAAAACAGTTTTATGGCTCCTCAAGAAGTGTTTACTTCTTGACCCAGTGTTTTAGTTTGTTAAAGGCTGCTAAATGGAGCAATATATCAAAAAATAAATAAATAAGATAAAATAAAATAAACTGTAAATGTTTTAATCATCTCTTAGTGAGAACAGACTTCTGAAATTTTGCTACTTAGGAGAAGTAAAATGAACTTTCTAAAGAGGTGATTTACAAAAATCAGTTTGAAAGTGGAGTTGGAGAAGATGGTGCTATAATGAGCACATTCTATTGTTTCATCATTCTGTCTGGCCAGCTCATGGGGTTTACCTAAACTGAGCTCAACACCTCTAGCAGATAGAAAAGCTGGTCTGGGGAGCATCAGGCCATCAGAAATGCCATGAGCCCTGGGAAACCAAGAGTGCTTTTCTCCAGGGACCATTTCATCTCCTTCTTGACTTGGAAAGCAATGGCATGGCAAGAAGCCCAGTCAACTTTAATTCAGATGAATGTTGCACCATAATTATTTTTAAATCCATAGTTCTGTTTTTTAACTAAGATCTGCTTGCTGTTGGACCACATTCAGGAATATAGAATAACCTAAATGAGTCTTAAAAAGCTTTATGTTTTTTCTTTCTGCAAATAGAGGTCCTCCTGGGATTAGCTTTAATGAATAGATGGGAATAATGCATAATTAGCATCTCAGTTATTTCACATGTTCAGAGGAATAACCTCCTTAAGCACTTTAAGAAACGTCTATGTATAAAAACTCTTGGAGCTATGTGTATGGGTTTTTTTTTTTTTCTTTAAAGATTTATTTATTTATTTATTTATCCCCCCCTTGCTGCTTGTGTTTGCTGTGTCCATTCGCTGTGCGTCTCCTCCGTGTCTGCTTATCTCCCCCTTGCCGTGAGGTCCTGCTGCATCAGCCCACCGCGCCGCGCGGGCCGGCCTGCTCTCACAAGGAGGCCCTGGGAAGCGAACCCGGGGCCTCCCACATGGTAAATGGGGGCTCTATCGACCGAGACACACCCGCTTCCTGCTGTGAGGTCTTGCTGCATCAGCCTACCCCGCCGCGCGGGCTGGCCAGCCTGCCCTCACAAGGAGGCCCCGGGAAGCGAACCCGGGGCCTCCCATATGGTAAATGGGAGCTCTATCCATTGAGCCACACCTGCTTCCCTGTGTATGGTTTTAATGTGTTCAATAAAACACTTTTTTGTGGATTCTTCAAAGGTCCATTTTTATCCAGTTTGTGTCTGCATTTTCACAAGTTGTGAATTTGAGGACTCCAAGATAAAGACACTTTCTCTATAATGATAAAGATGCTCAGTGGGATTACTTTACCCAGATTATGACCCGTCCTAATGTCTGCTTTTGCTTTTAGTAGTTGAAGATGACTCTATTAAGCTGGGACCTATTTTTATCTTTTGTTCTTGGTCTCATGACTTTTCTGTAACCTAAAGCTTCTTTGAAGACAAAGCAAAAAAAATAAAATAAGACACTGGGGAGGACATATGGAAGAAATTGTCACTGTACATAAAAGACAACAGATCTTATGGTGATGAAAGACACAAAAAATTGATTTTAATTTAATTTAAATTTTTTACTTTTTATTTTTGTATTTTGTTATTTTTTATTATTACTTAATTTTATTATTTTATTGGGTTTTTTGGCTTTGTTTTGGGGGAGGTTTTGGATTGCAGACGGGTCACAATTGTGGCAGGGGAGGCTCACTGGTACGGGATGTTGGTGATGGGGGAATGTATGGGGAGGGGTTCAAATGGTCATGGGGTGTTGTCTCGGTGGGTGGAGACCCACACAATAACTGAAAGAATATTGAATTCCCATCCTGGGAAGTCCTGCTGCATTTTCTATAGAGTGGCAAGAATACACCTAGAACATGAGCAGTGCCTGGAGAAGGATAGACCATTACGCCAGGCTCTTGATCTTGATGGTTGTACTTATGAACCTTGTTCTTGTGAAGTTGAAACTTAGCCTAGTATTATATATTGCCTAAGAGTTACCTCCTGAAAGCCTCCTTGTTGCTCAACTGTGGCCTCTCTCTGAGCCAAACTCAGCATATAAACACATTACCTTCCCCCATCATTGGACATGACTCCCAGGGATGAACATCCCTGGCATGGAAGGATTATTACTAGGCGCCAACTAGTGATGCATTTGGAAAAAGACCTTGACCAAAAGAGGGAAATATTAAATACAAATGAGTTTTTTATGGCAAGAGATATCAAAGTGATTTGGGATGTCATTCCAAAGGTTATGCTTATGCATGCCTCAGCAGGATCTCACTGGCTGCCACAGTAAACAGTGCCTCAAACAGTGGGATTCCTGAGGGCTCTAGAAACATCTAGACACTATAGGCAGGGCAGACAATCTCAGGAATTCAGCACCCTGTTGGTGGGCCTTACTTTGGAATATATGCTCTTCAATGTAACAGAGTTAGACTCATTTTTAATTTCCCTACATATGGCTCTTCTGCCTCTTTTATTTAAACCTATAATTAGCACTATACTTGTAAAATATATGTCCCAGAGACTTAAATCTTTGATCTGTTCATATGCCAGTTGAGCCCTGAATCTCAGCAGAGTTGAAATACCTACTCTCTAGTTCATTGGACTCACCCAGGACAATTAACAAAAGTATGATGATGGACAACACCCACCCAAAAAACAGAGAGTATCCACAACTTCAAGCAAGACAGTTCCATCCATCTACCCCATGAGATCTAAGCCCTCCTCGCCCCCCCAATCAGAAAGAGAGTGGGCAATACCATCCAAAAATCCTCAATATTGAGGAATAAACAAACATAAGGGGGGAATGCAACTAAGGAATAAAGTAGACTTATTATTCTTCTAGCAATGGAAGAACTTGTATCATTGATATAAAGGCAGTGGCCACCAGAGGTTATGAGGGGAGGGAGAGGGAAGAATAGGTGTAACGTGGGGCATTTTGGGGACACTGGAATTGTCCTCATGACATTGCAATGACAGATACAGGTCATTACACATTTTGTCAAAACCTATAAGATTGTGCAGTGCAAAGTATAAACTATAATGTAAACTATAGACCATGGTTAGTAGCAATGCTTCAATATGTGTTCATCAATTTTAACAAATGTACCACACTAATGAAAGATGTTGTTAATGGGGGAAAGCAGGGGAGGGAGTGGGGGCGTATATGGGAATCTTCTATATTTTTGATGTAACATTTATGTAATCTAAAGCTTCTTTAAAAATGAAAAAAAGTAAAAAGTAAGAAAACAGGTGTCATTGTTTGATGCATGCAAAGTTATAAAAGAAACCCAAGATGCAGTTGACCCTTCACCCATCCCCATACCTCTCTCTTTGCCAAGGCGTGGTACCCTCTCTGCAACAGAGAACTGGCTAGGCCTGGCCCTCGCACCTGCTTCTCTCTTAGAGTCTTAGAGTGGCTGGTACTACCATGTACCCATTTCCACCAACAGAAACCTGAGATTCACTTTTGACAGTCAGTCCTCTTCAACTTTATGCTCATATTCAATCTATTACCACGTCCTATCAACTTCACCTACAAAATACTGCTCAAATCCATCCACCTCCCTTCATGTCTAGTCCAAGCTACAATGGCCTCTTAATTGGACTTCCTGCTACCATCTTGCCTCGCTGATCCATCCTCTACTCATCAGCCAAGGCAATCATTCCAAAGCCTAAACCTGATCACTGCACTGTCCAACTTAAAACCCTTCAATGCCTCCTCATTTCTCTTAAGATTAAGACCAACAGTATGGTTTTCAAGATCCTTCATGTCCAACTGTGCCTTGTACTCCTCTTTGCCTTTCTCCCTGTGGTCCAGTGATACCAGCTTTGTTGCCCTTCCCAGAGAGGTCCAGGTTCCCTACTACCAGCAGAGCTTTACATTTGCTATCGTTCTTTGGGAAATACACTTCCCAACAAAATCTCCATCCTTTATTGGTCAGATTCTAGCATAAACTAGATATGATTTCCTTGAGCAACTTTGTCTGGTTGCTGAGACCATGTCAAGTGCTCACTTATACCAGCCCATACCCTCTGAAACTTTCCTTCCTTGCATTTTCAAGAATTTGTAATCAGATGTTTTTTTGTGGGGTAGTCTGATTAATATCTGTATTCCCTTCTAGACTGCAAGCTTCCTGAAGGCAGGGATCATGTTATCTTGCTCTCCACGGTGGCTCTAGCACCAGCACAGCACATTGGATTTGGAGATAATCCATTTGCACATCCCACCAACCCTGACCAGGCAGAAGGAGGGGAGCAGGACCACTCACCGCACTCATGAGGGAGTCCAGGACGCTGACGGCGAATGCTGTCCCACATGCAAATGGCTGCGTGAGGTACAGTTCTGTGTCAGGGTCATCGTCATCGTCTTGGTCCAAAAACTGAACATTAGTATCGTTCACTAGAAAAAGCATAAAATAAGAATTAGCACCAAAGACCATACACAGGCAGCTAAGCCAGAGAGAGAGCAGACTACTGGTTTTAAAACACTGAAGTCACTGAAAAAGAAACAAAAACATGGCAGAAGCTGTAGATGGATCTTGGGTGGGGTCAGTGGGACTCAATGGGTGGCTCCTCTGTGATTCTTTAAGCTTCTGAGGCCTGGAGAGCAACTGCGTTCAAACAGGCTTGCACCATGGCAGACTCTGGAGGACTAGCACATGGTGCTGTGGTCAGCTATTTTTGGACCATTTTAGAATCACCACCAGAAAACACCCAGGAGTGTTTTTTGGTAGCCAATTCCTTTGAGAAATGAACATATTTCAATAATGAGTAGCCATGCTGGGATGATAAGTTTAGCCACAAAGAAAAGAATAGCAACATATTGAGTCAAGAGCAATTAGACTGGGGGCACAGCAAAGGCAAAAAGCAAGGAACCCAACACCCTCAGGTGTGACCCACAGCCTGCCCTGGGGATTGACCTTGATTGCTCCTGGTGTCCATGGCCCTGAATCCAGGCCCTATGTAATACAAAGGAACCCCCGGGGGGGGTGTATCCCCGGCTGTCAATGGCTGTTCTCCTACAAAATCTTGATTCATCCCGAGTTGCATGGGGACGCCCACGTTCTCCCTTTCCCCTTCTCAACAGCTCAATATTTTATGTGTTTCTGTTCAAGCAGATGCAGCATTTGATGCTGAACTTCATTTCCATCTGAGGATTCCTCCAGGACTCCTCCAGCAGGCACGTGCAGACTGATTGGTTATGTCACTGAGATGTCTTTAACTTATTAAAAATTAAATGACAAATTAATTTCCATTCCCATCTTGACTTCAGAAATGATCAGTTTTGCAGAGCAAGTAATAGGGGAAGAAAGTGTGTGTGTTGGGGGTGGGGGTTGGTTAGCACTCATGATTTCTGGAATAATTATTGTGCTTTGAGGAAGAGAACAGATGAGGTTTCCTTTTTCTGATTCCTTTCGAAATGTATCAGCAGCTACTTCTCTTTCCTAGAGTTATTGTTTTAATTTTTTTCTGAAAGTAACTTTTTGGATAACTTTTCTTGTTTTACTTTTGTTTGCTTATTGAAGGAGGCAAAATAAATGATAATAGGATAAAGGGCTAGGCAGGGAATTATTTTAAAACGACACCATCTTGTTTCCCTAGAGAAAGATTCTAATGGGGAAAATTTTTGCTCTATTTATCTGAAGTTTATCGCATCTGGGTTCCTGTTGTCTCAGGAGCACTTGAATTAGAGGCTAGGAGGTGAGCGTGTAAAATCCAGTTCCTGACAATGGGGCTTTGAATCCGGGCTTGTCACTAGTGCCCTTCAGCAAAGCACTTCTTCATTCTACATCTTAGTTTCTCGATCTGTACAATCGGGGAAATAAAAGATGCTCTTTCATGAGGCCGTCAGGACGCTTATATAAGATAGTGCCCGGAGAGCTCGGTCCAGCCCCTGGATCATGCTGTGAGCCCGATAAATGTCAGCTGCCAGCACGATTGCCCTTCTGATGTTAAATTTTCTGTCTGCCTGCTATATTATGAAAACTCCCAGTTTCCCTCTGCCCTTCTCAAGATGCACTTAAGACCTTGCTCAGGGATCCTTCAGGGGCCAAGGGGTGGTTTTCCTCACCTCCTTCTCTGTACCCAAAGGCATACTGTGGACCACAGTTCCTTCTTTCTGCTTTGTGACGCTGAGAATGTAAACTTGGGGCAACATGCAGAGCACTGTGGTTTTAATTATTTGTAATAGCAGCTGTTGGTGTGTGATCCACACTTCAAAGGGAGCAGTGTCTGTCTTGACTCTCTTCAAGAGGACAGGGAAGGGCTGTTACTACACTGGGAGGGGAAGTGGCTCCAAGTAGAGAGAAATGAGCCTAGATGCTCAGTGAAAGAGGAGTTTGTTCATTGGAAAAGAACTCCAAGGCACTAGCTGGGGCTGAGTGAAAACCCTGTATATTATTCTGGGATATACTGCCTTAGAGAGGAGGCAGCCAGTGTTTCCTAATGTCTATTTCACAGAATAGTAATTACGTGGGATGCCGAGAGGTGATTAAAACACACACAGACACACACTTGCACGCACACCCCAAAATGTATGTTGTCAGATATGGCTGGAGAACAGGAAACAGGATTAAACAACTTTAGGCAAATATCTTCCTTGTGCAACCTCGAGGAGTCTTGAATATGCTAACGTCCCCTGGGACTCTCTAAGGAGAAGAAGACTGGCATATCCTAAACAGTTTTAAAAGCTTGTTTGACCTTGGTACCCTCTGTGTTTTTAAAGGCACTTTCCAGGCTGGTGTAGTGCAGGAACATCTCAGAACATGTAGGTAAATATCTGTAGGAGAGATGTGGAGAGGTGAAGGGGTCAGAAGACGGTATGATTGCCAAAGGTGGTATGAATACCAGAAAAGTCGGGGCTTAAGGCAGAAAAGTTAAGGTGGGCATGAACACGTAGAAGGTTCTCTGGGCACCCAGAAGTCATATAGTAAGGGACAAAGGCTTCGGGATATTCAATTATGCTAATTGAATACCTGCACCGTTGCCTCAGATTTGGGGGCACAAAATTTTTTATTTTTTTCTCTTCCACTAATCACAAATGAACATATCCCAGTTAATCAGCACGTCACGAATTCCAAATAGATAGAAAAAGATATCTCTGGCGGTAATGGCATTGGACTGTTTCTGTGGGCTTCTGAACTGGAGATGTCTGGATGAATTTCCAACCAGAGGTCTGGACCACATGCATTCCCTGTGTCTCTTACGGCCTCAAGGTTCTGAGAAGAGCAATCCAGAAACCTGGGCTTTTAGCCAATTCCTTTAAACATAAAAATGACGCCTCCCCTACTGTTGGAAACAGAAAATAGTTCAATACCCCCTGACCCGAGTGCATTTGGTCCTGATAAATAGCTGTGTCTACGACAAGGCAGTGGTGAGGGGTGGGTAATTTATTCCTTAGGTTCTAGACACCTCACAAGCAAGATTACTGTGTTAAGAGCATGCTCTCTTATTTTGAATTATATTTTGGGGCCAAGCAAATGGAGCGTTAGTTTCATTTGGGAGTCATTGGAAGGCAGGTGCTCCCCACCACTCTACCCACCACACCGCCGAACAGCACTTTTGCTGTCTCTATTTAGAAGATCAATCCCTGGTCCTGAGACCTGCCGCTGATGGGCGCCTTTCCTGGAGTATTAACCAAAACCTGGCGGATCGTGGAAGGGTCTGACAAATGCAGTCGTGACGAGAGGCCTTTATCTTCCTGGGCCTCCCAGGGAGGGGCCCTGGGCCAGAGGGTGGGTGTCAGAGCTCAGGGCTGTACCTTGGTGGATGCAAACCTCATCCTCTGGATCTTTCTTGAAATCTGGCTTTAGTAAGAAAGGATCCCCAAGGAGCTGGCTGCTTTTATAGCTTCAGAACCCAAGGTTCTGAGAGATGACTGAGTTGGGGGGAAAAAAGGCAAATAAAGTTGGAATAAAGGAAAATAAACAGCTGGAGGGAAGGCTCAGTCTTAGTTTTCTTTTCTTAAAATTTTTATATTTCTCCTTTGACTTCCTCTGAGAGCTGTGAAGATGTGTCAGTCAAACTGACAGTGTGTTGGAAGAGGAATATATAGGGAGAAGGCGGGAGAGCAGGGGGACACGTGAAGACAAAAAAAGGCCCAGGCCAAAAAAAAATGAAGTAGACCAAAGATGCTTTGGAAACAACTGCCAGGTCAGATGGGTGTGATCAAAGGTTTACTGATGCTGTGGGGGGAAAAATCATTAAGAAAGGCCAGAACAAGACAGTCGATTCCAACCGGAGCCACAAATAAAACACATTCAAAGCAGTGCCATGAGGGTAGCCTTTCTGTTACAGCCAGTGAAATAAAAAACAAGCTGATGATAGTTGGAAACAGAAACAACAGAACAAAAGAGAACTGAAGTGAAGGAAAACAGAGCTTCTTACCCAGTTCAGTTATCATTAGAATGTGCGTCCCACTGTTTTTTTCCTGATTGACTGATACCAAAGGCAACTTGCCCGGTTTAGCTAATTGGACACGGTATTAAAGGGATGGGGAAAGGGAGTGGAGGGAAGTACAGAAAAAGAAAAGAGTGAGGGAACAACAGAGGAAACACTCTAAAGTAAAGGGACTCTAGATCACAGGTGGCCTGTAATTGTCTTGGGGGGAAAAGGCCACTCAAGCAGTTTTGTAAATTCACAAACGGTAGCAGGGAGTGATGTGCCGGGGTTAAAAGTTGGATTCCGTTGGCCAGTGAACATATTTTGGACCACAGTGGCATTCACTGAAATTGGGCTTTGGCTGAGAAGTTCAACTAGACTAGATTAAATATAGAGCCATTACGTATTAGCCCAATACTTCTCCCCATTTTTTGAAATGGGTTTGGCTTAGACCCGAAGCTTTGTATGTCACTGGAGAATTCAGATCATAGAAGCTTTCCAGATAGAATGCTCAAAAGAGGTGCTTCCCATGAAAATCCCCAGAAAGAATCCATGCCTTTCCTCCCCTCTTCCCTCTTCCCTAATATATGTCCCAGTGTCAAATCCATCATCTCATGCTGCTTTGAAAACAGTGACCAGCATGAAGGAAACTGTCTATTCATTTCAGAGGAAAGATAGATCAGTTGTCCCTTTGTTGATCTGCCATATTTCTACTCACACCGCTCTCCAACCTCTCCCAAAACAAACCCCACCAGCGCTTGCTAGGCTGAAAGAGCTGGGAATCAGGTCAGCCTCCTGCAAGGTCTGGAAGAGGGGACAAAGTCTTTCCCCCCAAAGCTGACATTTACCCCTACCTAGTTCCGTGATGATGGGGATGTTGACCCCAGTCGTGATGGACGGCTGGCGTAACATCCCGTGCACTGGGCTGTTGTCTGGAGAGGATCTGTCCATTCCTGGAGGTGTGAACCCTAGTGAGAGAGAAAGAGAGGAGGGAGAAAAATCAGAGAAGTGGAATATTTGGAAATAATGAAATCACAGTAGGCATACAGAACCCCACAAAATGCTACCTCACGGGTCATCCCAGGATAAACTGATGAGTTATTTTTTAGCAGGACAAAGTAGGAGAACATTATAAATATGTTTAACTCCCTTTGATAGCTGTCTGAAAATCCAGACTCTACACCAATTATTTATCTTGCTTAAAGATTTCGATTTTCTCCTTCCAGCTACACAGGAGAAGGATAACCTCCTTGAAGTTAGATATGTCCATGTAGATATGCCCATGAAAAGTGAACAAAAGCAACGTCTATCACTTCTGGTACAAGTATTTAATGGCTGCTACTTAAATTGCCACCTCTCTCTTTTAGGCCATGACAACTGTGGAAAGCAGTAACCAGGACAGTTGCTCTGACCCGAAATCATTCTGAATGAGTGAAACAAAATGAGTGGATTGCTTTAAGCCACTGAGATTTTTTTTTTTTTTACCACAGCATAATCTAGCCTATCCTGTTATCTTATGAAATTAATGATATTAAACCTCTTGATTGCTTATCCTCTTGCCAGTGAGTGACTTAAGTCTTGTTTTTTTACCCAATCTTGGCCAATGGGTTAGGGTGGGGGACAAATCTGCTTGGGGGCTTCCAGGAAACTTTTCCTTGTCCTTAAAAATAAACATATAGGGAAAGATTTTCTTTTAATCCACCAGGCATTGTTTTATTTTTTAAAGATTTATTTATTTATTTATTTATCCCCCCCTTGCTGCTTGTCTTTTACTGTGTCCATTTGCTGTGTGTTTCTTCCATGTCTGCTTATCTCCCCCTTGCTGTGGGGTCCTGCTGCATCAGCCCACCGCGCCGCGCAGGCTGGCCTGCTTTCACAAGGATGCCCCGGGAAGCGAACCCAGGGCCTCCCGCATGGTAAACGGGGGCTCTATCGATTGAGCCACACCGGCTTCCTGCTGTGAGGTCTTGCTGCATCAGCCCACGGCACCCCGCGAGCCGGCCTGCCCTCACAAGGAGGCCCCGGGAAGCGAACCCGGGGCCTCCCATATGGTAAACGGGAGCTCTATCCATTGATCCACACCCGCTTCACCAGGCATTGTTTTATACACCTGTAGACCCTGGAACTGTGGCAGCCATCTTGCAACTGAGGACAAAGTTAACTTGGTGAAATTTGTTGACTGAATGAGATGAAGAAATGTCCTTGAGCTCCTGAAGTAAACAGCCCCACAACCATCATGCCTCAGGGTTTCTTCATGAAAATTACTTTTCATAAAATTACGTATGACTTTATGAGATTTTTTTTTTCTTTTTGTTTAAGCCAAATTGAGTTTTCTTTACTTGCAACTGAAATCATCCTGACAGATGTACATGTCCTCTGCTTAGGGCGAACTTCCCAGGGTGCCCAAGAGACCTCATAAAGTGGGTGTGACACAGGAAAATTGAAAAGCAGCCTGCTTGGTTTCGATTTTGGAAGTTTGGGCTTTTTTGGAGTCTCATGCCCCAAGCCCCAAGCACGTATCAGGATGAACATGGTGCAATCAACAACTTTGGGTTTAGTGAGGGCGGGAAACCATCCCAGCCGAATGACTGCCTTTTGGAGAATATTGTATACAGGAACCCATAACACTTGGAAAAGTACCAAAATTCTGTATTTCTAATTTTACCAAGCAAAGTGTATGGCAAATGGTACCACCAGCTCAACACTGGCTGCAAGGCCAGATTTGCCTCACCTACCCCACCCCAATCCCCCTCCCACCTTAGAGAACAGGCAGGGAGATAGTCACAGTTGCTTTGGTTTCTCTTCTTTGCTTTTAGTGGGTCACTCCACGGGTTTATCAATGAATTAGGGACTTGTAAATTCAAAGTCACTTGATTTAGAAGGACAAAACTCCAAAGAGATCATGTGACCAGATCCCTACTTACTCTCCAGTAATGTGACAAAATTGGAGTGAAATGGCATTTTGGCTGTGAGCAAAACTCAACTTATCAGGAATGAAATGACAAGTGCTCAATAATTGCCTGTTGTTTTGGAGGTGCATCATGTATGAAATGCCAGAAAAATATTAATGGGTTTTCTTATTTTCCACTCTCCTGTCTAAACAACATTTTATAACATTGAGTGCCATACTTTCAGAAGGAGAAGTTTTATTTCATATTCTTTCCCTGATCACACTTAATTTTATTCTTTATATTAATTTACTGTGAACAAGGCAAATCAATTTGAATGATGGTAGGATGTCCATCTTTCTAAACTTTGGAATGTGTGCTTTTCAACCAACCACATAACCAAGAACATGCATTTTAAATGCTAGCTGTTTTCTTCCCCTAGAATAGTAAAGGGGAAAACTAAACTGTTTTCATCAGAAGTTTCATTCAAAGGCATTAAAAACTGCAAGTGACAGCTGTGCAGATTCAGTGGATGTGACGTTTTTGAATTTCCTCAACTTGACAAGTAAACACCTTAAATCGGTAATGCTATATGCATAATACATGGCCTGTATTTTGACATCCATCATCAAATGCTGACTTGAGAAAATACGGGTTTGTGAGTCAAGGAAAAGCACCCATAAAGCAGGGAGAAATGCAGGTCACAGGATATTAGGAAAACTGTATTTCATTACAGAACCTGCAACAAGTCAAAGCATCCTTTTATTTTATCTTATTTAAAGATTCCATTTTAGGCTGTGAAAAGACTCAATTCCTTTGCATGAAACCTTCATTTAGAAATGACACGCTTCCCTCATCATCCTCTTTCATTTTGCTTTCATATTCCATTTTTTCCTCCAATCGCCAAGCTTGGTTCCATTAGCATCCACAACTGACAAACTATGGTGGCTGTCCAAAGACATCTCTCCACTGTAAGTCCTCTCTCCCCTATGAGTGACTCCAAATACGGGGTGCTTTCATTGGCAAGGAAACTTCAACAGTGATCATGTCTCTTTTTCACTACTTTTCTAGTCTCCCATTTAGAAAAGCAAAAGGCAAAGACAAAAGGAATAGATTTCAGTTTTTTTTATTTTTTTGCCTCACGTAAAGGTATGTTAAAGAGGAATAGAAGTAATTAACATGGTTTCTTCCTTAGAGATCCTAATATGAGAAAACCGTGGTTGAAATGGCAAGGCTGACCTAGATTCCCTAAAGACGGAGGGAGGAGAAACTCCGGCCCCTTCTGTCTGATGAGATGGGGCAATCTGGCCTTTGATGCCCGTAGATGGCATCTACCTCAATTTATCATAGCAGCAGTCAATAAAGGGACAGATCTAAATTGTGTCCAGGTCCTAGTCGTCTTGCCCACTTTCCCCCACCCCTCAGTGTTTATAAGACTGGCTATACCTTTAGTTGAGCTATGCAAAACAGCTTTCCAGTTCTGCATGTGAAATCCACTGGCACATGGAATATACACCAGGGATCCTAATCTACAGCTAGAGACTACTGAAAGCAGGGGAAGCACTCCTTTCATTAGATAACCCAACACATGGGAAATAAATTTTTAGAAACAACCACTTATTTTGTCAGACAAGATGGCTAAGAATGTCGGCAGTAGAGAGGGAGAATCAGAATTTCTCCATCAGGAGAAGATTAAAGTTTAAATCTCATACAGCTGAAGCTCTCACAAAGATGGCCTCCTCTTTCCTTAGATACGTCCCCATTCTTTCTGTTGAGCATGGAGATGGGAAGGCAAGATTTGTGCTAAAACTGACTGCCAAAGGCTACCCTTTTCTCCTCCTTAAACTGAAGGCCACTCCGCATTCCAATTCTAGGTGGCAGATTTGACTGGATTTCTATTATGTTGTATTCGTCTGACATGAGGATAATGCCTTAAGCAACATTGTCCGATGCCAAGGATTCTCACCCCGTTTGCTGTACTTAGGCCAGAGACTGGATTTTTTATTTCTTTCATGTCCCAGATTGTCGACAAAATGTCTGGCACATAGAGAAGAACGTGTATAATGGTTAAGAGTTTGGGCTCCGATGTCAGATGGCTTGGGTTCAAATTCTGGCACATCCACTTATTATTAGTTACGTAACTGTGAGCATTTCCCCAAATCTCTGCAAGCTTCTGATTCTTCATCTATAAAATGGAAGTACTTACTACATAGGGCAGTTGTGAGGATAAGGGTATTCAAAGCATTCAATACAGTGCCTATTATGAAACAAGTATTCAAAAATGTGGGCTATCCATATTAATACTTTATCAGTTCAGCAATAAGAATTTTTATACAGAGAAAATCCTGAAAAATTAATAAGAAGGTTATATCAGTGTGAATATATCTGGGTAGAAATAATAGGATCAGTCCAGTGATTAAAAAAAATACAGCACAAGATAGCTGGGGAAGGAAGATTCGTGATACAGGGATGGCTAGGATTTTCTTTCAGTATGTTGAAAAGCTAGTTGTAGCCAGTCTGTCTAAAACAGGTTCTTATTTCCTTATAGCAACTTCAGAGTCTCCCTAGAGCCTTTTGTTTTCTAGGCCTAAACCTCCTGCACTTCCCTTAATGATTTGGGGGCACAAACTTTCATTTGCTTCTCAGACTCCTGAAATGGTTCTCACTTGTTGCCTGAGTTCTTCTCCAGCCTCAGCACTCTCGGTCACAGGAGCCCCCCTGTTGGGGTCAGCTGAATGAAATCAGCAGCAGCTGATGTTCTTTTCATGGCATTGATTATTCTAGGGGCTGGAACCACTGGGTCTCTAGCATTGAAGTTCCTGGAAGGCTAAGTACCCTTATTGAAATATTCAGCCAAGGGCATTTCATTCAGGATGGCTTGGAACTGAAGAATTTAGTGCAAACATTTGGATAACGAGGAGATCATCAGCATTTCATTTTCAAGAACTCTTTTGGGCACCTGCTACATACAGGCACACACGTACAGTGCCCATGAGGTAGCATGTGGTTTCCAATGAAGAAAGGCTGAGGTTCAGATAAGATCTACCAGAGGGAATGGCCAGAAAAGCAGCCCAGTGTAATGTAGGCAGGAGCACACCAGAAAATGAGAAAGACTAAATGTCAGGATCCTTATAGAATACAAAGCAAAGCAAGAATGTTCTAGATCTAGACAGATGAAGATAATTGAGAACAAAGGAGAGGATCTAAATAGAACTTAAGGAAAACGTAACAGCTGTATTTATTGAGTGCTTACTACATACTAAATTCTTCTGTTCATGTAATCATTTCTTTAGTTCTCAAAACCATCCTATGTAGATACCACTATTTTACAGATGAGGAAATTGAAGGACAGAGACGGTAAGGAACTTGCCCACCGGCAGACATCTAGGAATTACCAGATCTCAGATTTGAACCAGGCAAATTTACTCTTGAGCCTCTTCTAAACCACCACACCATATCTCTTCTTATGTACCAGACCCGTGCTAAGGGTTTTCACATGGGCTGCCTTGTTTATTCCTCATAAAAACCCTATGAATTTAGGGACTGCTAATATTCTCATTTTGTCGATGTGGAAAATAAGGTTCGAAGAGGTGGAGTAACTTGCTCAAGCGTACCCAGTTGTTAAGCGGCAGATCTGGGAGCTGCAGGTAGGCAGTCTGATTTCAGGGTCACTGCAAACCAATCTGCCACCCCTGTGTGTGGGACAATCTCTCTTTCTCACATACCAACCCTGGCTCCAAGGCCTGAGCCAGTCTTACTTTTTTATAGGTTTCCCTTTTAAACAATAGCAGATAACAACTGGGAACCGTTGTCGGTATGCCTACCTTGCTTTGGTATGGCAGCACGTACAACTCAGTACATATAATAAATGCTTTATTACAGTGCTTTTCCGTAGGGGAAACACAAAGTACTTTCTAAATCTTCCCTAGTTAAATCCCCAAGCCTTTCTAGGGAGAGAGGGAGATGGAAATTCTTATCAATCACCTCCCCTAGAATAGATGGAGAAATGAAGGTAAGTGCCTCTTTCCTCAACCCCCATGGATTTAACATAAAGGAATTGGTTCAAATGGTGGGCCAAATTATCTTTTATTGTGTGCATATAAATGATGGTTAGAAATCCATATGCTATGCTAAACTAGGGAAATAAATTAGGCCGAGTCATCGAGGTTTGCTGAGACAGGTATTCAATATGAAGTTGTAAAAGGGAAAGATCACTGTTAAAAATGATCCATAAAGACATGTTAAAATCAAGAGAAACATCTCATATTACATCATCTATGAAGTAAATTAAATTTCCTGTTAATGTCGTGGGGGGGGAGGGGATCCCAAAGCCAAACGTCAGATGAAGTGACGATCAATAAAAATGTTTTGATAAGTAAATGCAACAATGCTATTTAACACATGATTGGCAACTGCTGAAACATAAATTATCCAAATTTCCCAGCGCTGCTTATGGGAAAATTATGCAGATTAGAACTTGATTAGGCTTATATCATGAGACTCAATTTGGACTTTTAATCTATTAAGCTCCAATAAATGAGGCATCTGAATAGCTCCCCTGAGCAACTACAGTAATAGCCACAGCAGTCATTTTTGCAGTATGTATTTCAACAAATTCTTATGCAGCTGAAGTAAAGAAAATTCCATGTATAGAAGCACAACTGTAGGGGGAAAAAAATCCATGAGCACAGGGGTGATTTGGGAAACATGCATTTTGGAAAAGATTGCATGACAGTTCGGCCAAGGTAAAGACCCCAGGTTAACCTTGTAATATTTTTTTTTCACAGTAGTTTTCAGTGGCTTCCTGCAAAGTTGGAGTCCCAGAGTCAGGACGGCCGGGCAGAGCTGACCAGTGTTTATTCAATAAAAAACAATTCTTTACCAAAGCTACAGATTCTACTGACACGGCCCAAAGGGTACTCCAACCGACCACTTTCCACATAGGAGCCCAAGATAGCAGTACGACCCCTACAGTGTGCTGGAGGTCAATTTTGAGGAGGAAAAGGGGGAAAATTCCCCTGACAGTTTTGATTTTGACCATGTGGTTATCTGCTTTATGCCAAAAAACTTTTGTGTATAGGTGAGAAACCAGAACTGACAAATGTCCCCTGTCCAGAATTTGGAAGACAAAGTTTGTAAACCTTATAAACGGACAAGTCTATGAAAGCCAAACCATACCATTAGAACTCTTTTGTCTCTACCATTTTATGTTAGAGATGCAAGAGCTTTGAAAATCTCATGGATCCCTCAATTTTACAGATGAAGAGACTGAGGGTCAGAGAGAAAGTTATTATATCCCAAGGCCACAGAGCTGGTTAGTGGCAGAGCCAGTGTAGTTTACATCTGTGGTTATCTGTTCCCTTTTGACTCCACATGAGGAACTCATGCTTGGTGGGAGGACAGCCCTGTCCCCACTCTGGTCACAGGACTGACAACATGAAGCCAGGCATTCTGATGTTAGAAGGGCAGCAAGATGGTCTTCCATCACCCTGGCCACATGATTGGTTTAGAGATGGGTCTGTCCCCCAAGCTGGGGATATGTTCGCTCCAGAACATTGTGTTGAAGAGGTTAAAGATGCTGTGGTTATGAAGCCAGAAAGATGTAGAATGGGACTGCTGGGGACCAGTTAGCCCACCACAGGGTGAATGGAAACAAGGCAAAAAGCCAAGAGATGAAGAGAATGAGATGGAGCCCTGACATCATTTGAGCTCCTGCATCCAAATTTCCTGAAGCTGAGATCATCCCAGTTATATCAGTAATTATATTCCCTTTTTATTTAAGCCTTTTTGAGTTGGATATCTACCACTTGCAACCCAAATGTCCTGACTAATACAGTAACTGAGAAAAATCTCTATCCTTTCCTTGGTGAATTGGTTCATGCAAGTTTGATTTTTACTGAAAATCCATGACTGCATCTTCATTCCAAGTTTCCTGCTCACTTCTACTGGCCAGGGATAAGATCTGGGCTAATAACCACCCCCTCCATCTATTTCTGTTACTAATAAGTGACACTGACTTTTTAATAATGGTACTTTTTTCTAGAGACCGTATTTGATTAGCGCATTGGAGAGCTGGCTCCACGGACCCTGTGCAAAATGTTTTATCCTTCCTAGAGTTTGTTTTGGGTCTGAACCAAACCAACCAAACTAACAAACAAACAAAAACTATTTTCCCATTAATCTTCTTAAGAAATATTCAGCACTTAGACAAATCTCACACTCATGAAATGAATACATTTTCAAGAGTTGTTTCTCCAAGCAGATAATCTCTTTTCAAGCATACTGTCTAGTATCTGTCCCTCAGAGGGGCAGTTAATGTAGATGCTTAATTTTTTTAAAGTCCCTTTAAACAACAGAAGTGGAGGGGAGGGAGGGAGGGCGGGAAGTCAGGCAGGCAGGCTGGCTGGCTAGTTACAACTCAAACACAATTGAAACCCACAGATTTGGAAAGAAACCTAATATTCACGTGGTCTAATATGTTCATTTGCCCAAGAGTGCATAGTGTCATAGTGAATTTCCCACAATTTCTCAATTGCTTTTGACCCCTTCCTAATTCATCTTACAACTTAAAAATAAGACATACTAACTTTGGCAATATGAATCAAATCACATAAAATTTTACACACCTTTTGGCCTAAGCAATTTCATTCCCCCCCGCCCCCCAAAAAAACACACGAACAGTCACAATTTCGCTGAAGATTTGGCTACAATGTTCTTCATTCAAGGTTACTGAATGTTAAACTGAAACAACATGAATATCCAATTTTAGGAAATTGATTATATTAAGCTTGCTTCCACTAAAATTAACACAGAAAAATATTGAATTAACATGAAAAACTGGTCATGATAAAATACTTCTGGAAAAGCACAAGTTAGCAACTAGTATGTACAGCACACATTTTTAGGGGGAAAGCATTTATAGCTTACTTACTTCTGGTAAGTCTAATATGCCAACTTTCTGATGCTGGAGTGGTGAAATTACAGGTAATACATATTTCTTTCCTTTAGCTTATAGGCAGTTGTTGAGTTTTCTAAAATGAACATGCATCCCTTGTGTGATGGGGAAAAGTATAAAAATGATAAATTAAAAATAGAAAAAAAAACTGGAAAGCCTGAAACCTCAAATAACCTCTAGGGGTCAAGAACAACTGATTGATATTGTGGATGGACACACCTTGTTAGAGCTGCAAGGAACCTAAAGGCTAATTTGAACATCTGCCTTGATATTGCAGGTGGCAAAGTTGAGGCTCTGAGATGGGAAGTGACTCGTTCAAGGTTACAGAGTAAACGGGCTTCAGAAGTACAGGGCTGAAAAAGAGTTTTCACAGGCCCCAGCTCACTGCTATTTCCCCTCACGCCGTTTTATAGGAGCCACTCATGACCTCAGAAAGAAGGCTGCTACGGGCCTACGTGGTGGCGAAGAGCTCACGAAAATCCATACTGCTCCAGGCCCACAGCTAGGAGGAGAAGTCACCTCTGGTTTCCAACTTACAGGAGTGGCGCTTGCTGCTCCCCATGCCTGCCCTTACCAAGCCTTACCCACCTCGGAAATGCTATCTCCTCTTTTCTCCCCCAACCCAGCTCCTGCTCTTCCTGTGCCTCTTTCAGGAAGCCTGCCTTGACTAACTCCTCTCCCCGCATTTATTTTCTCATTCCCTTTACTCACTATTTTAAACTGTACTAATTACTCTCTTGGTTTAAATGCTTTCTAAGTATCTTGACTTTTCTCTTTTTTTCTCTTCTTGCCTATTGGATTCCTCATTTCAGCAGAGCAGGGATTTTTCTTTATCATCATTATTAATTCGTATTTCCTGTTCTGGGATGCTTCCTCTCTGCTATTACCACAAGAGGACAAAAAGGGAGTTCTGGCACTAACACGGGATCTTCTCTTTCCTGCCAGATCACATTTCCAGTGTACTAGAGGCCTACTATGCCAGGGAAAAGGCAGACATACACACTGAAGACAGTCATACCGAGTGGATACTCATAAAACACAGAAAACCCTCCTCATGATGCCCAGACTATATACCATTTTGTTTCCATTACATCAACATTTTTTTCTGCCTTTTGTGAGCATTAATCAAAGAAACGCAAAGAGCTCATTAAAGTGATAGATTGACTGAAAATGTAACCACCTTTATATTATAAACAGTTTCTTTATGTATTCCAGCATTTGTCATGTAGTTCAAATGTCTTTTTACATTTAAAACACCAAATGCCAAATGGGCCCCAGTTGTTTGCTTTAATGGGAACCAATGGCCAATATAGCAAAAGCCAGAGCTACACAATCACAAGAAAGCTAAAACATCCATATCTTCAGCTCATGGAAAATTAAGTAGCTGTAAAAGATGGATTTGCCAAGCAATCTAAGGCATTACCCCGCAATTCAGAAAAAGCAGAATCCCATCACCTAGGACTTGCAGCCAGCTGTCTCTGAAGGGTATAGAGACAGGGCGCCTGGCCTAGATGTGGGTTGAGGCTCCAAACATTTGATAGCCCTGTAAAAGAGTACATTTTCCTTTTTTTAATTTTTAAAGGTTTTCCTGTATATATGCTTATTCTGGTAGATAAATATGTGACGGGGTTCTCATATCTCAGAGTCAGGCATCCTTTTTTCCTAAAGGAGGGGTTGATGGGTTGTAGTCTGATTTTGAGCGACTTTGCTCACAACATATCTAAGACCTGAAATGAGCCATGATGTTGTGGTTAAGAACTTGAACTCTGGAGACAGACTGCCTGAGTCTGAATTCTGCCTCTTTCAGTGTCTGGCTTTGTGATCTAGGGCAATTTGCTTAAACTCTGTGTCTCAGTTTCCTCATCTATAAAATGGGAAAGATAGTGGTAGGTTATAGAGACTAAATATGTTAATAGTCATCTAGGTAAACAGCTTATAACAGTGCCTGGCATACAGTAAGTACTTCATAAGCACTAACATATCATCATCATCATTGTTATGGTTGATTATGTCAAAAATAGGCGTTCATCATGCTGACAGAGAACTGGACGGGGAATGAAATGATGTGGGTTTTAGGCCTAGATCAACCCTAAATCTCTGTGAGAATTGAGAGGGATTCAACATCTTATCCAAACTCAGTTTTCCTCTCTGCACAATAAGGCAGACAAGGTAACATCCCAAGTTCATTCGAGTTCTCACAAATCTATGATCCTAATGCTGAGGAATCAAACATAAAATTGGCAACCATGATAATTCTGGGGTTAGCCACAGAATATTCAAGAAATGACTGCAGAATGCAAAGTCCATGGGGTTGTGTTTTTAAGGAAGTGGACAATTTAGACCCTAACTTCAAGTATCCAACCACAAAGTCTGTACCAAGAACACAGTGGTATATGCAGACAAGAGATACATGACACCGTGTAGCTTACACACCCTCTCCTCCCTTGGGAGTAGCCTACAAGGGAGACATGCTCCGCCCTCCTGGAGCCCTGTGTCCACTCTACTCACTAACAGACAACTTGAGGGCATTTCCTGTTGTGTGGTCATAGTCATGGCAACCACTCTGGCCCTCAGGCTCTTCATCTGTAAAATGGGGTGACTCTAAGTCCCCTTTCAGCTCTGAAGTTTATGTCTCTTTCATGACCTCCAGTTTTCAAAGGATGCTCGTAGAGAATAAAGCAGCAAGTGGGGGAATCAAGAAAGTATCTTTTCTGAGGACCTCACCAGCCTTCCTGGAGATTCTGCCTTTCAACCCAGTTTTCTATCTTTGCCCAGAGAATGAAAATTCAGTGCCCAAACCAATGAGACATATGTACTTTCTCTAAAGTTGCTATAATGGCCGAAAAGGCCATAAATAACCATTTATTAAACAAACAATATGGGCTAAAGGAAGAGAAACCATCACAATTAGGCCCCTGAGGCCAGCAGGCACAGTGCATAACCGCGGGACTCGCTCATAATCCCGGCAATATATTACCAGTCGTTCCATTTTCTTGAAGTTATCTTCATAATGAAGATGCTATCCTAGCCATTGTGGGCTTTAGAACTATTTTTAATTTTAATTTAAAGAGCAATTAAAGAAAGACAATGGATACATGGGATAATAAAGTAAGTGATTAGCAGCATGCAAATGACAAAGGCTTAATGATAATATGGTTCTAGTCTCCAAAGGGCTGGTGGAGAGAAAGCCCTTTCTACATGTGGTGGCTCAGCTAACGCGTCTCAACCCACAATTACAACACTGCTGACACCATTAACCAGTGAAACAACATCACTTCGCGAAATCCTTGTTGTCTCATTAAAATGGAAAGGGTCAGGTAATTTACCAGTGTTGTGTGTCTAGTTTTGTTGTTGGTAATTAGCAAACATTACCCAGCACGGACTCCCGCTGGGAGCTGGAGAAACTTTGTGAAATATTAAAGAGTCTTTATATTTCACTGGAAAATTGAAAAGAGGAGCAGTAATATTCTCCCTGTCAACCCCTTGCATTCAGGAAAAGAAAAAAGCAAACTGGAACTCTTTCATTTAGGGAGAAATATTCAGGATGCGTTGGGGTGCCAGTGTCCAAATTGAGACCCTAAATCACAACCATATACTGGCAAACAGGGTCTGCGTCCCTGGTGACAAAGAGGGGTGGGGCGGGGAGGGCAGGGAAATTGTAAGCCACATCTTTGTTTCTTACCAGGGTTTTTCTGTTTTTTGTTTTTGTTTTGTTTTTAAATTAATCTCCTTGAAATAATGGAAAGGGGCTATAAAAAGTTTTCTCTTTGGAACACTATGTGATTTAAATAAACACCAGAATTGCTTATTCACAAAGTTATATATATATTAATGTAGAGATTGAGGAAATAAATTCCAGGGGCCTGACTTCCTGCCTCCCTGTCCCCTAACGGAAGCCTCTATCGACACTGGAACCGAGACCCTATAAACGCCAGCCGAGACTTGGTGTGTTGTCAGGGAGCAGAATGGTATCTTATTCTTTAAATGGAACTTTTGGAACATAAAACACATTCCAATAAAAGTGAACAGAAAATTATGAATTCATTAAACCACTTTGGTATCTTGCACTATATATAATATTTATATTCCGACTACTGTAAAATATGCTTTAATATCTTTAGGCAACTATAAGGACTTAAATATTTATAAAATGGCTAAAGATAAAGTATGGCCCTCTTATTCCTACATATAGATGACGTAAGGCGTGCAATCAAAGACAATAACACCCTCTGCCCATTTGTCATCTTAAAGGAGCCGATCAACACGCCATCCCTCGTGTGCTATCTACATAAGAATTGTTGCCGACAGAGGCAACTCCAGAGGAGTTTGCTCCTTAAAAACTACCTAGAGTGCTATACTTCACAGAAAACAGGGCCTTCTGAAAATGGAGACAAAACTATAAATTTGCAGGCAAAACAGCTCCAAGAGGGGCTTAAAAAATGCTGCTGTATTTATCTCCAGGACATCTGGGAAAGGGAAGCATTTTGATTTAATATTTCATAACACAGAGGCAATGGCTCCCTGGCATGGTGTATAATTAATGCTCATAAAGAGACAGGTTTAAATTTTTTTTTTCAGTGTCCCAAATGCAAACAAACCAACAAACCAATGAGGCACACACCTTCACACAGGAAGGGCTTCCATTAGAAATGTGGGACAGTGGCATATAATCCCAATAAAAAGAAAGCCACCGTGAATTTATAATCACCTGGAGGCCTATTAAAAGTGGGTTTATAGATTAAGTATGAAACCTCAGGCTTGACGTTCTCATTATTTACCTTCCTTGCTTGCCTTTAGACCCAAGGTCTGACTGATATTCAAAATTCATCCATCTCCTCTGCAGATCAAGCATTCAAAGAACTACGGGCAGCTGCCCGCTCGCCCACTTTGGCCTCTCAGATGGACACTCCCCTGGTTTATTTTCCCTGCTCTCTCAGGCTCGGGATGGAGCGAGGCTGAAACCACCTGGAAGTTTGTGATTCGAAGTTCATTTCTCACATATGCTGCGTTAACATAACACCCATCATATGCCATCCAGACTTCCCAGCAATCACCCTCTGGAGGCTGCCAGGTCCACGGAGAGTTGAACTTAAGTGACTCTGTAGCCCTGAGCTCATCCAGTTGGGTAAAGAACGGGCAAGGCCTACGTTTCTTAACTTGGGATGCACGTGGGACTCACTGATGCCTGTGTCCTACCCTAGAGATTCTCATTCAATTGCTCTGGGGCCTGGCCTGGGCATCAGCGTTTTAAAAAGTTCCCAGGTGATGGTAATGTACAGTTGAGGCAGAAAACCTTTGGGCTAGGTAAATCTCTTGAGCTTGTGTGCAAATATCTCTGCATATACCTATTGGGAAGAGGTGGGGGAAAGGGCAGAGAGATGATCCATCCCTTCATTAGATACTTAAAGGGGTCCAACTCCTCCGTCAATTAAGAACTAAAATGCTACATGTCTCCTGGCTGAGGGCCGAAGTTATTCTTTTGAGGGATGAAGAGGCAAGAGGGGGGAACCAGGTATCATCTGTCATCTAGTTGGGGCAGCATGTGCCCTACTCTGCCAGTAGCAAATGTGAGCAGGTGTCATTTCCCTCCGGGCATCAGGGCTTCTGCCGTAACCAATTGCCATAAAGTGTACGAAGTCTTCTCGTAGCAAGCTGTCGGGGGCCCAGCCCCACTTTGTTTCATAGAGAAGCTCCATTGTGTGGCACCAGTGAGGGGAAACCCCAGGGGTCACTGCCAATCCGGCCCAGTTATTCCGTAAGCACGCTATAGGCTTTGTAAGTCCACCTTACTGGGACTGCTCACCTCACAAAGGAGAAATAGATATGCATCTATTTCCTGTGCATGTTTATAGTCAAGCAGAGTGAATTGTAATTCTGGCTGCTGGGTACAAATGGATAACCCTAGCTTTGTTATTTATTTTTTTGGACCAAGCAAAAGAACATGGTAAAACTGTCCAATAATAATAACAAAAAATAGCTAACATTGCTTGATCTCTACATCCTAGGTGCTGAGTGTGCTGCCATGTATAGTTGTGAAGGTTGAGCACTGAACAATGGCCTAATCTAAATGAGCACCACTCATATCATGGATATGGTATACACGAATATTTATCACAACATTTTCCTAGCAGATAGCAAAAAGGTACATTGTTTAAACATAATCAGTATATTATGACACGTTTTCAACAGATGGAAGTAAAGTGTCTTGAGAAAGGAGTGACTTTTCTAACTCACATAAAGGTACTCTATGGACTGGAGAAAGCCCTGTATCTCACTTAATTCTCACAGCAACCTAATAAGCGAGGTACAATTATTATTCTCGGTAGAAATCCAAGGCACAGAGAAATTAAATAGACTTCCCAGGGTCATACAGTCATAGGTGGCAGAGCTGATTAAGCTTAATGGCAGAGTGCCATTTCTACAGACCCTGATAACTCAACAAAGCCTCTCTGTAGCCATCAACTCTGGTTTCATACGTGGTTCCCTTGGGGTCTTTGGATGGGGCTGCTTTAAAACCCCCAGTTTATAAATGAAGAAATAAAAGCACAGAGTGCTTATCTGAAGTCAAGCGGCACACGATTGAAACTAGGACTTAACACCTGTTTTCTTGACCCTGCTTGACTGTGTCATCCCTCTGACCACCAGGTTTGTGGGTCACCACCATAAACTACAGCAACCAAACCTAGCTGCCGACCTCCTCTTGCACAGGTGTTAGAACCATTTTTCCATCTGCTTCTGACAGAAGTGACCATCTCTGCATGGCCAGGGGCACTCTTGGGAACCACCTGGAGCTCCCTGGAGCAGAAAGGAGAGATGTGTTCTGCCCTGTTGCTACACTTTGGAGGTCTCAGTCCTACAGCCTCCTCAGTCCTTGGGCTGGTCCCTACTATGAGGTCAGTAAAAGTTTGAGGCTCAGGATCTAGTAGGAAAGGCTAAAAGAATGGGACAAATTTACACTAGAGAAAAACTGGCAAGTTACTTGGACCACAGTTCCTAGAGATTGGCTCAACATCTTCCATCTTTGTATGCCCCTGCCCAGGGCACAGCTGTCAAATGAAGCCTGGAGGGGAAGGGTGTGGCATTTAATAAAGGGATTAAATAGCAACTGCTTCACCTCACTTGAGGGCAAACAAAGAGGAAGCAAGCAACAGATCCTGGGATTAAATCACTCATTCACTCATTCCACAAAACTCCTAGGTGTGAGATGTTATGCAAATTAAGAGTAAATGTACTTCTGACAATTGGTGGGGGTAGGGAAAGTTGGGAAGATAAGAAGAGTGGAAAAGAGTGTAAACTACAATGTGAACTATGGTCCATGCTCAGTGGCAATGGCCCAGGATGCGTTTATCAATTGCAATGAATGTGCCACACTAATGAAGGATGTTGTTTACGTGGGAGGGTGTGGGAGGTGTAGGGAGTGGGGCATATGGGAGTCCCTATATTTTTTGTGTAACATTTACATAACCTAAGTATTTTTAAAAATATAAAAAATATATATTAAAAAACATAAATGAATTTATCAAGGATACAGGATACAAGCTCATTGTCCAAAAGTCTATTATGTTTCTGTTCTACCATTAAACAATTGGAATTCAAAATTAAAATTAAATACTATTTACAGTAGGACACCCAATAGTGTAATACTTAAGCATAAAACCAACAAAATGTATGCATTATTTGAATGCTGACTATGCAAAACACTGATCAAATAATTTTTTTAAAAACACTAAATAAATGATAAGTAAATTTTGAAAAAAAAAAAAAAAAGAAAACAGGCCATTCTTTCCAGGGCCCATTCAAGTTAAGTGGCCTCACTGACAATCATTTCCTTGGCCATCTTGAGCCCTTTAAGCCCCCTCAGTTATATCATTAGTAGACATAGAGCTAAGTGATCCTTCATGAAATGCATTGGGCCCTTCCCACTTATGTGCTTTCTTACTCAGCCTCAGCCCCTTCCGGATGCCCATCAGCTTTTTTACTTATGAAAAGCATACCCATGTTGGAATGCTAGTCCCACTTACTCTGTGAAGCCTTCCCTGATCATCACAGCCCAAAGCAACATCTGCCTTCTCAAACTACATTGCCTGGTAACACTCACATGGTGCTTAATGTATCTGGTAGGAAACTTTTACTAGAGATAGGTAACAAGAC
>JAQZBX010001618.1:33701-80627 GCA_029593785.1 Cabassous unicinctus
TTTTTTTTTTTTTTTTTTAGGGTTTGATGTGAATTTTTGCCTATATAAGGATCGATTGAAATAAAAATGCATTGGATGGTTGGCCAGGCTCATTTGCTACACTGAGGTATGCATGTTGTCTTCACAGCATGTGGATTAAATTCCTGCCTCGGAAAATTACACATGACTCATACCATGTACTTTGCAAGGTACTCTGGAATGTCCCAAATCCCTTATTATTAAATATGTGAGTTCAAGTTGGGCTCTACAACTTATTTTACATGTCTATGTCATTTTTGCTTATGCATCCCATTAGCTCTGGAGCATGGAGCATGGGAAGAACGGAGACACTGACCTCAGGCACGGGGCATAAACCAAATTGAAATTCAGGCGAAGAGCTGTTGGTTGATTCGTCCTTCCCTGGAATCTCATCAGGGGCCTTAGAGATTCCATGGGTTTAAAAGACTTCCTTTACTTCTGATTATATAACTGAATGTTCCTCCCACAGGACGATTTCTCTGGACCATTTTCTGAGTCCAAGGACCTGCCTGAAATCCTGGACTTTGGGGACGAGAGCAGCCTGTTCATTCTCATCTACTGCCTTCTATGGAAACTTCCACCTGGAAAGTGGAATGAGTAGATAAAACCTGGAAATACTTTGTAAATCTCTTGACAGAGAAAGCAATGCATGGTCTCCCCTTCTCAACCTCTTTCTGACAGCTCCAGAGTCAAATCTCATAACAGAGGGGAAAGAAAGCTCAAGCAAGTCTCCTGTTCACAAGGCAGATTACACAGAATGCTTCGTGCTTCTCCCAACTACTCTTCTCTGTCCAGTTGTAGTAGCAAGAACAACTCAGACAAAAACACTCATGTCTCTCATTGCCAGGATGGGTAAGATTAGGGACCCAGGTGGTGGGGTGCATGGAGACAAGACACGTCCAAAACAAACTCCAGCCCCTTGGGTCCAAGGATCAAATTGAGGAGTGAGACTGGAATGTCTTGAGTGCTTTCTTTCCCCTTAATGTTTTTGTCCCCAGGAATGCTTCCATGACCCTTAAAACCAGATATATAGGACTTATCAGAATAAATGCACTCTTTTATTGGGCAGACTGTTACAGTGAGAAAAGCATGGGCTTTGGAGTCAGACAATTTGGGGATCAACCCCACGTGCTCTTGACTAGCTCTGAGACTTGGGCAAGTCGTTTAGTCTTTCTGAGCCTCAGTTTTCTCATCTGTGAAATGTAGAGGGTCACCTGTGCCTCTACCAGGATGGTTTTCAGGGAGATTGAACGAGGTTATTTCATATGTTGTCTATGTGCCTGTCACATAGCTCACATGAAGAAAGAAAATTAGAATTTTTAAGAAGGGATATTAATGCAATATATAAGTTTTGAGGAGTAAACCAGTTCGTGAGAAAAACTCTCCTTTGCCTGATGCTAAGACGATGAGTTCAGCCCAACTCCGACACCAGCCCACATCTGTTTTCTGTCTTAAAACTAAGGTTTCCTTTCACTGCATTTGTCCGAAACTGGACACGGCCTGAGGGGAGAAGTGAATCTGCTGTGTGTGCAGTTGAAAGGAAAAGGTCATTTCATTCTTCTCTGGCCCACCCTCCCCAAGAAAGACCTTCATTTTTGTAGGGGATAGAACCTCCACAGGCTCAGAAAGTAACCTGGGCTCCTCCACTTCTTGCTAAAGTTCTCGTTCTTATTTCTCCTTGTTCCTCCTTTCTCTAGGAATCTATTACCGGAATAGTAAATGGCAGTCTTAAAGGGCTCTCTCATGTGGTGAAATATGCTGTATAGGAAAAAAATTCTCCCAAGTTTAAGTCATTTTGAAAACAGCTGCAGTTGTTGCTTTGTTGAAATACATTTGCACCACTGTGCTGAGATCTGTCTTGTGATGCACACAGAAGAAATGTAACCGGGCAGGCCCCTTTCTGAACTGGAGACCTGCTCGGAGCCCTAAGCCAGATTTTCTTTATTGTTTAGTAAGCTCTTTTAATGAAATGTACTACTCTTATTATAGAGGACTCAAAATAAGATCTAAATCACAAACCCATAAAAGAAAATTATTGGGCTGGGTATCTAAAGTTACTACCTAGAGGCTACTCCAGCGTGGTATTTATAAATCTCTAAACAGTTAAGTATAATTGTCTTTCTGGTTTTTGGGAAGGAAGCCAACAGCAGTTTCAGTTACAAGTGAAGAAAAATATTTTAGCATTGAGCTTTGTTCATTCGGTGGGTATAAAGAAAAATGGCTTCTCCCCTACCGCCATTTCAGAATTGAGAGAGAATATTGTGGTAATGAAATGTTATATGGGAGCAGCTGAAAAAATGCTTCTCTGATTTCAAGGAGGGAGAATGTGCGTGAGGATATGTGTCTAGGCGTGTTTGCAAGAGTGATGGTGCAGCCTGGGGGTGAGGGAAGCGAGGCCTGGAGGAGTTGAAGAAGGGAGAAAACCGGGAAGGGCAAGTGTTGATGGGAGACTTGGGAATTGAAGATGGGGGTGGTCTGTCAAATTAATGTGAAATCCAGATGCAAACCACTCATCCCAAGGTTGGCTGCTTCCTATCTTAGACACAAAGACAGCACCGTTCAGGAAGTGTGTGAGCACTTCCTCTAAAAAAAAAACAAAAACCCATAACCCTATAGTTCTCCCTCTGGACTAAGACTGTAGAGCATATAAAGCAGAGACCCCTTATGTAATAAAAATCAAGAAAAACACCAAAGACCTTCAGTTATAAAGGATCAGAGAACTCATCGAATCCATTCTCCCTTCCATCACAAAGACCATTTCCGTAGCTTTCCTTTGGCAATGGGCATGTAGTGAGAGGACCCTCACTACGCTTTTAGGCAGCCCATTCTCTTCTGGAATATCTTCCTTACGTTCGGCTAAAATCTGGTTCGCCTTCACCAGTAGTCATTGGTCCTTGGTTTTGTCCAATGGAGCAACAGATGAAATGGCTCTTCAAGTCTTCTAGCCCTGTTCTCTCAGGCACTTGGCAAGTGACACATTTTCCAGACTTTTCGCCATTCTGGTTGTGCCCTTTGCAACATTCTTTTGTCAATTCCTTCTTCCCAATTTTCATAGATGTTGACATATTTTCCCTCGACAGAACAAGATGAAGCAATAAAGGCTCAAAATAGATTATAATTCTATGAATGAGGTTTAAGGCTACATTTTAAGGCTTATATTAAAGATAGGCCTCCTCTGACCTGCCTTTAGTGATTATTTGAAATTGAATGCTCAGTTGTCCTCATTACATTTCATCCTGTAAATTTTGTCCCAAAGTGCCAGTTTAGGATGTTTCTTTTGAAACCCGATTTTGCCATCCCCAATAATTTAGAGAGCCTTATCCACAGTGTCCTGTCCAAAGATAAAAGAGCAATCACATTTTCTTCTCTGGAACACTAAAAGGTATCTCAGACTTCAGAAGGGGAATGGTATATGTACCCCGTGCCCCCAATTAACACTGCCTTTCCCAGGACTGCTGCCATACTTCAAAAGGAACACCTCATGCCCTACTTAGTCTCTTACCCTTTGTTGAAGTACACACCAAGGAGAACGTCCGCTTCTATGTGGACATTCACTTAGTGTAGCTGTGGGTGAAGGCCACAGAGTGCGAGAGGAACCGCGGTGTGTGTGTGTGCGTGCACATACATGCTTGTGCATCTGCTGATGTCTGTGGAAGTCACTTAAAAAATGTTTTTTAACTTGGTGGCCTATAAGGGAGCATAATACAGAAAAGCAACTTTAAGGAGGTGAGGAATTCAGGGTAGCAGGCAGGTGCTCTGGGGTGGGTGTCTCTGCTCCTCCCTCCCCTGGGACACCGGGGATCCTGCTCAGCGTGTGGTCCCCTGGCTTCTACCAGAGGCTCCTTCTAACCTCTCTTTCCAAGATGCTCCTCAGACTTATGTCCTCCAACCTTCTTTCTCACTCCCTTCCCGGAGTCTCTCCTTCGCTCCCAGAATATGAACGTGTCCGAACTCTAGCTGTGACCTTCTCCTGGATTCAGAACTTCACTCCCACCCATCTGCTTTTCAGCTCCACCTGGACTTTCTATAGAGTCCACATGGAGATGAACCACAACTTACATCCAACCCACTAACTTCTCCCACAAGCCAGTTCCTGCCCTCTAGGCCTCTTCCTATGAACAGCACAAAGCTTGCTTTCATGCAGTCTGGTTTACATCTACAATGTCACACACTAGAACCTTCCACTCCTTTTCTGGTTCAAGGGTTTCTGGTTTAATTCTGGATAACCGCAGCTCCTAACCAGTGCCCCTGCAGCCTCTTCTTTTCCACTCCAAACAACACTTCACAGGGCCTCCAGATCAATCTCCCAAAAGCCCAGGTCCAATCCCATCGCTCTCCTCCCTTCAAACCTTCCATAGCTCCCCAGTGCCTCCTGAATTATTTATAGCTTCCTAACTCTTAAAGGCCATTCCTCAATGCTCCAACCTCATTTCTGTCTCACCTCTCCCTGCTGTCTTATATATGTGCTATATTCCAGCCAAATTATACTCTCTGCTGCCCTTCCAACATATCCCCATGTACCTCCACCCCTTTATGTATACTCTTCTCTCTGATTCAAGCCAGCTGTCTTCATCTCTGCCTGTGGAAATGCCATCCCTTTTCCAATTCTATCTCACACACTGTTCTGCTTCTTTGCCTGCTCCCAGTGTTAGCCCCCATAGAATGTAATTCTCTCACAGTAATAAACCAAAATTATGAAGCCGAGTTATACATTTGCATATGAGGTTGCAAGGACCAGAAATGTGCTTTCTTCATCCCTCCCTCTCCAGCAATGCCTGCCATGGACAGTCTGGGCACAAGACAGGCACCTACTAAATGTCTGTGGAAATGGAGTGCCACCTACATGCCAGCCACCAGGAATCAGATGAATATAGGATAATAACAGAAAACGGAACCACAGAAGAACTTTAATGACACCCACATTTCGCCCAGACTTTGAAGTACACACACTCAGCCTTCTTAAAGAGATCTGGAATCTGAAGAGAGCATGCTGGCTCTGGAGGTAACACTGCTATTGAACACTGGGGCAGGGCTGGATCTCAGCTCTGCTGCCTTTCAAAAGCTGTGCTCGAGAAGAACCTGCTTTAGCTGCTGAAAGCCCCTGTCCACACACCTCAGGAGGCCCTGATGCTTTATTTATCACCTTGAGACATATGACAGGGACAAGGTGCACAAACTCAGACACTTGGGCAAAATATAGTTAAAGCCTATCTCTGCCACAACCCCCACCCCCCTTTTTCCTCCACTTAAGGCTTTTCAGCCAGTGACCATCCAAAAATATGAAAGGAAAGAGGAAGACCACAGTCAAGCTGAGCCGAAAGAATTTTCCTAAAAGAAGCAAAATGGACGGCTCTTGAGATTGGAGACCTGGGTTGAAATCATCACTTAGTCCCTCTAAACCTGTTTCCTTATCTTTACAGTCAAAATAGGAACCTCTTTACCTCACACAGCTCTTCCGAGGACCACATAGGGGTGTGGTGCTCAGCCCTGGGAAGCTTGTAAAATTCCCAACACCCAGGCTGTGCCGCAGGCCAATTAAATCAGAATTTCCCAGGCAGCAATATTTTTTAAAGTTCCTTTAGGTGATGTGCAGCCAAAGATGTAAACCAGACATCTAGGACAGTGTATTGTCTCAGTTGGCAAAAATCCTACCACACAATAGCGGCAGACGTTCATTGACAATCATCATTACGGTTGTTGTTATTCAGATGGGTTTTGCTTTAGACTCAGAGTTCTCATGGAGAAGAAAAGTTTTCAGTGTAATACCACCAAGCTCTGCCTTGGCCCCATAAGGAATATTTCTTTCTCTGAGGCCATCATATATTCCTTTCTGTGATCCAATGTTCTACCCCTTTGGCTTTCTTACATCCTTATCCTACATGCCTGTTCTTTGATCTTACAGGGATTTGGGGTCATTTTTTGGCTCCTCGGTCTATAAGCTCCACCTACCCAGATAGACCTGGGGGATATTCATTTTAATATATTTCTCCAGCACTTTTGAATCTTCTGCTTCCTACTAATCCTACCCAAGCTAAAGCCCACTTCTACTCTCTCTGCTCTTCCTGCCAAGTGCTGCAAAGAAAACCACATAGCTCTGCTACCTGGCTCCATTCTACCTCCATGGGGCTAGCCTCAGCTAATCCCCACCCAAGCTCACTCATCCTGTTATATCTCCCTACCATGTTTCCCAGGATGTTGGCTCTGAACCTCTATCATGATCAGTCCCCTGCCCCAACTGCCCCAGACCCTTCACTCCTCAGTGAAAACCAAACTCACTGCTTCATGAAGAAGGCAAGTGCCATCAGACTGAGCTTCCTTCACATCACCCTCTCAATTCCACATTAAGCAACCTCTTTCCCATCCAGACTTCCTGTCTCAGAGGAACAAGTTCTCATTCTTTCTCCTTTTTACGGCCATATCATCTTCTCCTGCTCTGTTCCTCCCATTATCATTGAATAACTCTCTCATGTAGCTTCAAACTTTCCCTTTCTAAGGAGCTTCACCTTGGCCTACTTCAGCCAACAAATTTGCTGTATTTCTCTTCATTCTGAAAATTAAAAGGAAATGGTTTCCGTGATGAGTTCTTCTGATAGATACTATTTCTCTCCCTACTTGCACTTGAAAGAGTACTACATGGTCTCCAATTCTTACCACCCATTGATGTCTCAGCCCCTTGAATGCTGGCTTCTACAGGCAACAGGCCATTGACTGTTCTTCCCAAGGTCATCACGATGTCCTGATGGTCAAATGCACCACTGCCTCTTTTGGATGTCTACTTGACTTTTCCTCAATACTTGACAGTGCTAAACATTCCTTCCTTTCAAATCAGTTCAGCCCAACAAATGCTTATTTCTTTTCAAGCCTGTGCTAGACCCTGTGCTGGAGGTACTTGGGACAAGGGAAAGCAAGACAAAGATGAGCAAGACAAGGGAAAACCTTGCCACTTAATGAGTTCACAGTCTACTCAAGAAAATGAGTGCACCCACAAATAATTAGGATACATTATAGATTGCTAATCTGGAATTTGTTCAATTCTTCTCCTTTACTCTTCACACTGTCCACTCCTATGCTCCTAAATATTTGCTCTCAGCCCTTGAGCTAGATTTTCTTCCTTGGCTTGTCCCTTCAGTGTTGATGTTTCCTGAGGTTCCAGGTTGAGTCCTTTTCTCTGAATTATTTTGCCTCAACTCCCTGGGAAATAGTTACTTTTAAGGCCTATATACTGCCCATGACTAATGACTCCCGAGACTATCTTCAAGCCTAACTTGATCCCTGTAGCCAAATGTTCTTATTGCTAGATATCCCATAGATACTATCAACTCAAAAGGGCCAGGACACAATTTCTTATATTCTACCCCAAACCTGTTTCTTCTCCTGGATCCTGTGCTTATTTAATTGCTTTTCCATCCGTCTAGTAGTCAACCTCAAAACTCATCTCCAGCTCCTCAGCCTTGCTCATCCATACCTTCTTTCCACCCAAATGACCTTCAATGGCTATCATATCTATGTTTCAAATCCTTCACAATTTTGTCTTTCTCTCCCTACCAACACAAATAAAGCTATACTGTCAGCCCTCATCACATCCCTGCTAATCCACTGAATAGTCTTCTCTCATAGCTCATGCCTCCATCTCTTCACACCTCTGGTCTATGCTCATATTTTTGCCTGTTACCTCTTCAAACGATGCATTTAATCATTCCTTTTCCCAATCTTTGATGATTCCCCCAAGGACTTAGCAGAGCATACCAGGCTGTGCTGTAGACCTGCACTGTTCAATTATGGCAGCCACTAGCCATTTATGGCTATTTCAAGTTAAATTTATTAAAATTAAATTGATTCAAAAATTCAATTCCTCAGCCACACTAGCTACAATTCAAGTGCTCATAGCCTCATGCACTTAACACATCCACAAATGCCACCTCTTCTGTGATGCCTTTGCAGTTCTTCAGTATTTCTACCCTTGTCCTTAAAGCATCGTGTTGCAATTGTTTATGGGGATACCACCTCCACTAACCTGAGCCCTTCAAGGATTGTGAGTGGCTAAATCCAAGTCATCTCTGCGTTCTGTGCTTTTCATAGTGCCTAACACATAGTGGGCACTCGTTTAGCCCTCTCTCTCTCTCTCTTAAGATTTACTCTTACTGGAAGGTTAACTCTTACACGTTACTCTTACTTCTACAGGAAGGAAGTATAAGATGCTCAGTTTATAAACTTGATATTGAAGCAAAATGCGGTAGTCACTCGCATCCCTCCTCTTTCCAGGTACTGACTCAGGCAGCTCTCAGAAATGTACTGATCCTCCCCCTCTGCTCACCCTCCCTTCCAAGATCAGACTCAGTTCTCATCTTTCAGAACCACAGGGAAACAGTCTGGCAAGAGCCACTGTTGTACCAGCTGATTTAAATTGAAATGTTTTCCCCAGATAAATGTGTGCTAAATAATACACCAGCTCTCCAGCCAAAGGGAAGTGACAGCCACTCTGTAAATAAAGGCACTTAGTTGCTAGTAAAGAGCTGTAAAGTGGTTCTGAGCCGATGTTTGCTGACCAGCAAGAAGCGACTTCACCTGCTTTATATAATTGTCACTGCAGTCTTGCCTGCTGTATATTAAAACTGCATCTCATAGACCCAACTGTCACATCGGATATACCATCCAGCATGGGGTATGCCACCTTTCACTGCAATTGTTTCTGACAACCAGCCATCACATTTCAGATCTTTTCAGAAAGTGTCTAGTCCAGAATCCCTAGGCAGGTCAGTGCTGATATCATCTGGGCTGAAAAGTGACACCAAAAGGGATGGGAAGAGGGAAGAGGGGGGAGAGAGGTTTTTGTTCATCACCTAATGAAACGCAGCAGGTAGCGTCCAGACACCAAATCCCATGAATTCTCTACCTACTCGATGTTAAGACATATGTCCCATGCTGAATTGCATCAGCTTAAACAAACAAACAAAAAAAACTTCCCATATGGTTACACGAATATTCTGGCCCAAGGGCAGATATATTTGTCCTAAGTAAGCTCACACTTCTGTCTGGAGAGTGACACAGCTACCTGGAGAAAGTAGACAATGGGGTTTCATAAAGATCTATGGAATAAATAGTGATGAAAGTGATGAGAAATCTATGTTATCCTCTCTCAGGGGAAGTTAGATTTGTTTGTTCCCCAAAATGAAAAGAGTAATATGAAATTCATTACGTGCCCTGTCAATCCAACCCCCCTTGCTCTTGGCCACAACAAATGCCCAGATGAATAGTAACAAAAGTATCCAAGGCTACAGGCTGTTTCAGTTGGTCAAAGGGGTGGGAGTGTGGCAGGGAAACTCAAGTTTGTTCATCTTGTCCCATGGGAGTCCAAGAAGTTGTGCTTAGGTAAGCAGACAAAGGTGGGTACAGAATGCTCACCCACTGGGGAGGAAGTACTTCCCTCTGTTGATGACCACCTGCCTTTTTGGAAGACCAGAGTGTCATGAGAGGAGAGAGGGACAAGAGAGGAGCAGATAGGGTACGAAAACTAGGAGAAATATGAGCTCTGTGGGCCCATCGCTTTGACTTGCTTTCATTGAGAGCAGAAACTGAATGCCTGCTGACTATTGGGAGGTATAAGCTCAACTCCACTGCTGACCTGGAGTCTATGAAAATTGTTTCACGGCGTAGAAACACATCCTCTGCCTTCCTGTGGTGTGTGTGGGTGTGGGTATGTACAAAAAATGAGCTCCCTTTCTTCTTCCTCCAGACCTCCCACCAAAACCTATTTTTCTTATTGCTTATTCCTGTGCTAAAAAGAGTCGAGAAGACTTTTGAGCATTGCGTAAGTATCTGGGGAGGGGAGAAGAAGTATTTTTACAGCTAGGTAATTATATAGGCTCTGAGAGGCTGGAACAAGGTTTAAAATTGCTGGTAGGAGCATCTAGGTCAGATGCATTTGTAACTAATTTATACGTTGAAATTCTGATATATGAACCTCAAAATTCATAATCATTTAACTGAGAAGAGGAAATAGGCATACTGGGGGAAGGGGATTTTTCCTGTCCCTTCCTGCTAGGTGCCATCTCAGCCCAAAGGGAGTTGCTTCATTTCTTTCCATTCCCCTTGCTAGTTCATACCCAGGAGACAAGGAGCATCTAATAGGATGGCCAGCATGATCACTGGACCAGGTTTTGTTGGTGTGAAGATTTACTGTGCCTTAAAGCAGTGCATGTGAGTCACCTAGAGATCTTCTGCGTCACCCAGGGATCTTGTGAAAATGCAAATCCTACCCAGTATGTCTGGAGTGGACTGTGAGGCTCTGTCTTTCTAACCAGCTCTCACGCGATGTCCATCTGAGGGGTAAGGGGTGGGGAGGATACACATTTAAGAGCAAGGGCTTAGAGGCAAGAACCCAGTGCCAGCTTGCCTTTTGCACTTCCTAGAAGGGCGGCGTACTGTCTTCCAACATCCTTGTTCATCTCTGTTCCCTGGACAGGCTGTGTAGAAAGCAAGCCCTGCATCCTGGGTATGCAGCTGGGTAGATAAGTTGCTTAGGGCCTCTCTTAGGGCCTTGCGATGTAGCCCTTTCCTGCAGCCCAGCTGAGCATGTGGACCCCAAGATTTATATGTGGGATTGGTGGAGGTTAGTGGAGTGGAGTGGTCAAAATTAGGCTTCAGGCTGTATCAGTCAGGGTTATGACAGAACAGAAAGCACTCTATTCTGAGGATGGAGAAACTCTGAGATTGATACAACCATTGGAAAGGCTAGAGGAGCAAGTCAGGGAGGCCACCATTAGCTATCTCATTTGTAGCACTGAAGTGGAAGATTCTCACCAGCTTTCCCAGAAGCTGCTGTGAATCTCAAGACCCTCTAGAAAGCCCCACTCACTCTCTGAGTCCTCAGCAGCAAACCAAGTGGTTCTCAGAAAGCTCACCTGACAGCTACTTGGAACTCTCATGCCTGCTTGCAGCTACAGCTGCCTCCAAAGAATCAAGGCCTCTTTTTCTCTTCCACTTTCCAAATCTCACCCCAGTGCCTCTCTCTGGTTGGCAGACTCCAATGCAGAACCAAATAGGAAAGAGGATTCTAGAATTATTGTTGCTGGCTTCCTTGCAATGCTATGTGGATGTTCGATGAGGTGGTGGTGATGCTGAGTTGACATCAGATGATACAGCACACAGGTCAAGGCTGCATGACCCACGTGCTACATCATCATCTTCCACAGAAGCCAGTCTTGGTGGGGGAGTGTCAACAATTGCCCAGCTGTCAATAAGGCAGTGCTGGTTCTCATTGGCTAGAGTTCTCATGAGCTAGGCTTCTACCACTCTGGATCCTAGAGTGATGGGATTCAGGCACCCATCAGGCACCCATGACACCTATGACAATGGCCATTCAGTTCATGGCAAGCCTACACAGAGGCGTTACTCGGAGGAAAATGCTTTGCATTCTATTCTGCCAAATCTCTGATTGCTGAGGTCTTTTGTTCTGCAGTTTTTCTTGGGCTACGTTTTAGAGACTCCTAAACCATGTCTTTGCTTGTCCTAGCCAGGATCCCAGAGCAGCTGACAGGGAAGATGGAGGGCAGAGAACAGAAGACAGGCATCACTTAATGCTGCTGTGCCTCCTACAGGAGAATGCATGGGCAGACAGGTGTCACCTCTTGCGAAATGACTTCAGTGCTCAGAGAGTCCCCGTTCTCCAGAGCTCACTGTCCCCTTGATGAGCACAATCTTAAATGCAGCTGTAACAATGGCAAAGCCCAACACCCCAGCCCAGGCCACTGGCAAAAATATATACCAGCAACAAACGTTGGGAATTGTTCCGCCAGCATCTTTTTAGTGCCCTGACATTTAGCTGGTGACCCTGGTCATAAAGCCACTCTTTGGGAAGGCTGATGGGGTGGCAATTTAAAGGTTTGTTTATTCTCTGGGAAGGCAGCCTGCTTCTGCATGTGGGTTTTCGGGTCTAAAGCCTGCTTCCCAGGACAGCCAAAAAGAGGCAGCAGATGCCCCTTTAAAAGGCATCAGAGTGACCCACAGCTTTCACCGCCAGGCAAGCTGACGCAAGCCTCTTTGAGTTTCGGAGTGAAGGATATCCCTCTTGCCAGCCCCTGTCCCCCACAGGCACAGCAGAGAAGTATTCCAGGCTGTCCTTACCTTGGGAATTCGCCTGCAAGACCCCAATGCTGTCATCAAACTGCATAGATTTGATGTTGAGTGACGCCAAGATGCACTCCTTGTCCTGCAGCGAAGTATCATCAATATTATTCTGATTGGCTGACAGGATAACGCACATGTCACAGAGGTTGATGTTGACGGCCCTTAAATCAGCCCGACTTAATGGCGTACCCTTTGGCATAAAGGGGAAAAACAAAACACAGCCAACGTGAGATGGAGGCGAGGAAAAGAGGCAAAAAACAAAAAACAAAACAAAACAAAAAAAACCCACAACAAATTAAAGATGGAGCGCCAGAGCTTTGGGAAATTCTTTAACAAGTGTCTTTTTTATGCCTTGACATTAAGCTGGCCGAACTGCATTCAGGGGAATAGGAGCCGTGTGCTAATCTAAAGGGTAGTCGGTGCTGATGGCAGCATTTCAGGCTAGCTCTCAATACTCAATCAAGCTATTACTAACAAACAGGGGAGAGGAATAATGCCAGGGTTCTCCATCTTCTTCCTGCCTGGAAATTGTCTTGATTTAAGGAACTGTCCCATGGCAACCTCTGGCTTTCAGAATGTAACAAGGGGGTGGGTTTCAAATGCCTGTTTATTTAATTGCAGTTCACTTCTGTCTCAGGCGAAAGACAGCGGCTTCAGCTGGCATTTCCAACGCAGCTAGGGGAAAAATGGCCAGAGAGCATGGGGTGCTGGGGTGATGCTGGAAGCTCTGAGCAATTGAGGGGAGAGGGAGCCGAGTTACTGTGCTCCATGAAAAGGGGAAGGGAGTTAAACTTCAGGCCACATAATTTCATTGCAAATTTCCAGCAAGGGAAAAAAAGAAGGAAACCACCTAATTGTCTAACAAAAGAGGAAGGGCTAAGTACAGGACCACATTTGATGGAGAACTATGCAGCAGGTTAAGAGACTGAGCTAGCACTCTGTGTAAGCCTCGACAGGGGAGGATGTCACAGATAGAGGGGTAAGGGAAAAACACAAGTTCTAGAACAAAGTATGATTTCATTTCCACAAAACCGAACCATGTATTTATGAAAGTATTTATAAATGTGTGCAAATTCAGAGAGAAAGCTCAGGAAAAAATACCCATGAAACTAATAACAGTAATTACCTCTGGGGAGGGGAATAGATGGGGAGGTGAAGGGGGAATTTTGCTTTTGACTTTGTATACCTCTGTATTGTTTGAATATTTTATAACAAGAACATATTTGTATATAATGTGTGTAATTAAAAATAAATAAGCCTGTAAACAAATTATTTAAAAATGTTAGAACAACAAAAGAGAGTGGGAAAAAAAAAACAGAATCAAGAAGATAATGACAAAGAGCCAGGGAATGCCTCGAGAGGAAAAATGCGAGGCGCAGTGTTAGAGGAGAAGGGCAAGACTCCCTCAGACTCTGTGTCCTCAGGAGGGGCTAGAGCAGAACTAATCTGGCCAGCAAATAGCCGAAGTCCCATGTGCCATGCAGCATCATTTTGGGGTTCACAAGGAGACTCCAGTCTCCTTGGCCCTCCAGCCTGAATTCAGCTTTTACTTTGCCTGCATGGGGCCCCAAGTTGCCTTATACTCACTGACTGTGCAGGGATTGAGTTTTCCAGCTGCTGTATGTTTCTGGGTGCTTCCCTCTCGTTCCCCTTTCTGGAGAAAAGGCTTTGGAAAGATGGGACTTGGTTGCAGACATGGGAGACTAACTGACCCTCTTTTACGACTTAGTCATAGTTCTATTCTCAGCCCTAAGAGACTGCTGCAAAGTGGAATTAGGGAGGAAGCGGCATTTAGTGTTATGGTGCTGGGAAGCTTCTAGTTCTAGATCCTGGAGCTGTATCCTTGGAAAGATGAAGAATGCCCTCTTGCCCTTCAAATCTCTTTGTACAAAGGAAGTCTGACCGACTGCCCGAATCATTTTGCCAGCACATAAGCCTCGATTGCCAACATCCATATTCTTTTAATTTTCACCTTGTAGGGAATCCAGCAGTAATTGTGATATAAGACAATGCCTGCACAGTTGTATATGCATGGCTTCAAAGTACAAGAAATACAAATGACATACATAGCAGTCTTGTGGTTTTCTGGGCTGGCCCTATATGTGCGATACTGTTGAAACAGACCCAGGCGGAGGCCCATTTTGTACAAATATGTTGTGCTTGAGTGTGTTAAATTTCAGAGGCCTTGAAAAGCATCTGCAAATAGGGCAGCTCATTCATATATATGCAGGTAAGTGAATATATACAAGGGCATACAGAAGGAAATGCATACACACACAAAACACACCAAACATCACACACCCTACACCCTACACTGCCCCCCAAGCATCACACACACACCTTACACACCACACATATGCATACAAATAGACTCATGTGCCCCAGAAAAATACTGGGCACTTTACAAAGCTACTTTTAGAGGCCCATCCAAAATGTGCTCACCAGTGACTATGTGGAAGAGAACATGTGCACAGACAATCACGGAAATAGATAATCCATCTACCATAGTTCTGAAATTAGCAGTTTATGTCCTTACAAGCATATGACTATTTGTCTGTAGGTGATTATTTTTGAACACGTGTTCACTAAGTCAGTGGGTTTTTAGCCCGGCATCCAAAAGAGCCCTGTCTGATATTTTTCTTGATTCTTTAAGTATTTATTGAGTACAGATTGTGCCAGGCATTATGTAAGGGCTAATGATACCTAGAAATGGGTATTACTTGTGGCTAGATTCACAGATGATCTTCAATGAATGATATGACTTGATTCTTTTGTCCCATTTTTGGGATTCTAGAAGCTATGAAAGAAATAATGGATTTAAGTTCTATAAGGTGGAAGAAAAAAGAATCTCTAAATTTAGCATCAAATCCATATGCCTTAGTTTTAGGGATGTGAATTTCCAAGAAACATGTTTGGAGGATAAGCTGCTACTTGCATGCATTTGTGACATGGATAACTACATTAAACGCTGAAATGCACAATACGACAATTTTCAGAAAGTTGATTGATGATTAGAGGTAGTTGGTTCCATTATTCCCAGATCATGAAATCCCATATACCCACACTGAATTATAGAGTCTCAAACTGTTCCTTTTATATTTGGGTCCTGGAGTTTTGTAACCAAGAGTATCATATGCACACACAGAGAGACCCATAAAAATGTTGCTAAGCTTTTAAAGAATGGGAGGGTGGAGTTGGCCAAGTATACAGTAGATAAACAGCTCTGTTATTTACATTTAGCTCAAACAGAAGGTAGTACAGATCGAGGTTTCCCCAAGCATTGATGATGCCACAAGTAAAATGCTAGAAATAATTCCATGAGTATGCTCTGTGATAAGCTTCACAATACTACAATTGCTAGGTTTCGTGTAGGCAAGGGAGAGAGTGTTTAGACACTCATACGGTTAATACATCTGATACCAGCTAAACTTCACTCCCTCGTCAGTGGTGGACTTGGCTGCAAATTTCTTTTAATAAGGTCTCCCAGGGTTTGGATTTTCCTAGATGGAGCATAGAGGAAGGGCTGAGTCCTCAGGCCATAACCAGATGAAGAAGCACAGGCATGATCAAAGCTACAATCTCACATCCACCTGGGATTTTCTTTTGTGAATGAAAGGAAGAAGTAAAAAGCATCAACAATGTGATGACCTTGGACTTACCGGCAATATGGACACCTTGGGGAAGTTATGCAGCGTCTCCCATTCTCGCTTGAGGTACTCAATAGAGCCCACAAACACAATGTGCTTGAGCTCATGGTAATGGAAATTGCTGGCACGGAGTGGCATCACCAGGTTCCGGAGGCCAATCAGGGCTGAGCTGACATCACCAAAGATGCAGACCACGACGTGGCCACTCAGGACGGTCATGGCGGCTTCACTTCGAGTCTGCAACAAGGAGAGGTACAGGCACATGGGCAAGAAGACGTCCTAGCATTGTTGTAAGGGGAAAAGGAATCATTTGTGTAAATCACCATGCAAACATTTACTTAGTGCTCACCATGGGCTATTACGTGCTAATATTTTTATTTCAATGATGTTATATACGTGCTATATATATATATATAATTTTGAGTGTGTATGTATTCTATTTATGTAATAAATATACATAAACATATATCTACACATATCCCTGCCTTCTTTGACAGAAGATTTGAGAAAGATATGCCACACACGTGAGAGCAGGAGATCCTTCATACTGATTTTCAAGTGGGGAAAATAGGAGGGAGTAGGGATATTTATGTGATTTGGTGAAGGAAGTCTTGGTTTCCATGAAACTGAGAAACTGAGATGCCTTTTCTGCCTTTCTTGCTGAGACAGTGATAAAATGCTCAGATCCCCATGTTGGTCTCAGCTCAGGAAATTGAACTAAGTTCTAGATTCATCAGTGAGAGGTTCCAGTGCTCTTCTCTAACACTGGATGTGGAGAAAGACATATGTCCATACATCAATTGCCAGTGGAAAGAGTTGGACATCCTAAGCCACAGGGTGGCAAACTATGGGCTCCAGGACAGATCTGGTCTGCTACCTATTTTTGTATGGCTAGTGATGTAAGAATGGTTTTTATATTTTTTAATGGTTTAGAAAAATCAAAAGGAGAATATTTCATAACATGTGTAATGATATGAAATTCAAAGTTCAATAAAGTTCTATTGGAATGCAGCCATGCCCATTCAGTTAGGTACTGTCCACGGCTGATTTCATGCTACAATGGCACACTTGATTGAGTGTGACAGAGACCATGTGGCCTGCAAAGCCTAAATGATTTATTGCCTGACCATTTACAGAAAACATTTGCTGACCCCTGTCTCAAGCTAATGCTTTCTTGGGGTATCCAGGGGCATGCCTGGAGGGGCACACCTTGTGTAAATCATTCAGAAGAGGACCCCCAAATAATCAGTTAGAGGAGGACTCCAGTTCCTTAGGAAATGCAAATGGTTAGGTGTTGCTGGTTCTTTGTTCACTGTGTTAGCATGACAATACAAGGGCCTTTCTCTGCCTCTCCTTCTGGCCAGTGCCTTCCCTCTTGCTTTCCCTCCTCCCAGTCCACTCCCTGTATGCCTGGACAGCCCCAGTAGCTTACAATGCTTTTGGGGAGGTATGTTAATTTCCAGTGCACATATCAAACTCTGCTTGATTTAATCCCTAGGATTGACCGGCATATTGATTGTTTAAATGCCAATATTGCAATTCATGACAATGTCAGGGTTATTACAGTAACCCCTAAGGAGAGGAGCAAGCTAGCTTTTACTCCCTGATCGTTAGAATAAAGCAGGGGCTGTCACCATTATTGGTTTCCCTCTGCAATAGTGCAGGGAAACCTGATACATGGGCTGTAAGAAATGCCTTATAAACTGTGACCAAGCGAAGCTCCACTGGGGAACTCATAATGTACATCACCACTTCTTGGAGAATACCTGGGGTTAGTTATCTTGGCCGCATGGAAGTGTGTATTTGTGTGTGTGTGTATCTGTGTACCATCAGCCAAGAGGCATCCAGGCTATAACATGCTGTGAGGGTCTCCTAATTATTTTTTATTGGCCAATTTAGCTGAGAGGCTAGCTCCCTCAACAAACCAGAGGGTTACAAGCAGGGTCCAGAGTGGGATCTGGGAAATCTGGAATGGGGAAGTCAAGAAGAGATGTTAGAGTGGCTGAGGCACAGACACTGGTCCCAGAAACATAAATCTGGGAAGCAAAACACCAATCCCCAGACTAGCCATGGCAAGATCTCCTGGAGAACCTTGAAAAGATACTGTTTTCTGGGCCTCAGCCCTAGAGAGTCTGATTCTGCCAGGTTTAAGACCCACTAGAGAAACTGTTTAGCCATACATCTTGTGCTTCCTATGAATCCTTCAAGGCCCAACCCAAGCTGAGCCTTAATGGTTTAACTCCCCTCAAAGCACAACCTGTGGGTATCCAATAGCTCCTCTGGCCACTAGAACACATACCAGTCTTACTCCCCTGGATCTGAATAGCACTTTGTTTTTCCTATCACTTACCTTTTTTTTTTTTAAAGATTTATTTATTTATTTATTTATCCCCCCCTTGCTGCTTGTCTTTTACTGTGTCCATTCGCTGTGTGTTTCTTCCGTGTCTGCTTATCTCCCCCTTGTTGTGAGGTCCTGCTGCATCAGCCCACCGCGCCGCGCGGGCCGGCCTGCTCTCACAAGGAGGCCCCGGGAAGCGAACCCGGGGCCTCCCGCATGGCAAACGGGGGCTCTATCCATTGAGCCACACCCACTTCCCTATCACTTACCTTTAAATATATTGTTTTGTAGTTACATTTTATATCTTTTCTCTAATTAGACTGTCCATCAATACTGGGGCCATCTCTTATATTTTCCAACCTGCCCAAAGATGTAAATATCCAATACCCATGGGGTACACACGAGCCTAAAGCATCCTCTTGTAGCTTGACCCTTCCTAGCATTCTCATCTCCTCAAATATTACATTAGAGAGGGCTTCTTGGACCACACTGTCTAGACAGTCCCTTCCTAGCCAATCAGCCTGCTTTATGTTCCTCACAGCACTTTACCAATATCTGAAATGTTATTATTTACTCACTTGTCTACTTAGCAACCTTCTCTGGGCCATGAGAATCCAAGCTCTAGGAGAACAGTCATTGTCAGGTTTTCAAGAGTGCTGGCATATAGTTGGCTCATTATAAAGGTTTGTTGAATGATGTTGTTTTTCAGATGAGAAAAGCAGAAGCTCACCTCCCTAACCTCTTTCATGGCTGATAGGGGATGCTGACTGCTCCTCAAGAATATCTAGGCAAGCCAATAAAACCCTGTATCACAGAATAGCACCCAGCCTATGCGATGCCACAGGCTAAGATCGCCAGAGAGCAGCTTTGTGGTTAGAACCATTCTCACTCTTGGTAAGTTGCATAATGGCCGTTTCCTGAGAGTTTTGACTTCCTATGATTTGCCTGTAACTTTCAGACCTTCAGGATAGCATCCAGCACAGTGCTATATGGCTCTTAGTGCTCCTTCATGGTGAAATTGAGAAGGCACACAAATGCACGTGTACACGGGCACACACACAATCTCTCTCTCTCTCTCTCTCTGTCTCTCTGGTAAAACACAGGGACAAATTAAGCGGATTAGGGAAAAAAACTCTTCTGAAGACCTGGAACAGTGGCCATGACATCAGAAATGATAGGATTTTTCTGGGAGACAGAAAGGAACAGAACACAGCAATCTGGGGATTAGAGGCACAAGGGAGAAAGAACCCTTGCATCTGACTTTCCTGATTATTAATCCATTTTTCATGGATTAGCAAGACAATAGACTGTAGGAAAGCCGATGGAGGCATTAAATCCTAAAGCTTTTAATAGGACTAAAGAGTAGCATGGGATTGTGATCTCTGCTGACATTCCTGGGACAGATGGGGAGAAATCCATGGCTGCTACTGAGATGTTCATGAGTCCAAGAGACGGGGCTCTGAGCCCTGGCTGCCCCAGGTGCATCATTGTCATCATCAGCACATGCACTTGGCCTGTCTACAATGAAGGGTGGCAAATATGCGAGGCTTGGCATCTGCTTTGGGGATCTAGTGTCTAGAAGGACACAAGATATTATCATAAACAGGACCCTCACAATCATCATCAACAGCAGCATCCTGATTTCTTTATGGCATTTAATGATAAGAGGTAACTTTATGGAGTCACGTGTCAGGTTCTGTTCTAAGACCTTCATAAGTATTGCCTCTTTTAATCTTCACTACAATCCTATGAGTTAGGAGCTACTCTCAACTCATCTTTTTATAGATCAGAAAACTGAAGTACAGAGAGGTTAAGTGACTTATGGCTGAGTCCCAGAGTCAAGTCCAGGAGAACTGCGGTCCATACTGCCTCCTACGAGGCATTTTAGTGTCACATGTGATCTACCATTATTGCAAGGAGTGAAGAAATATTCAGAAATTGAAAATTCTACCCTCTGCTCAGTTTCTGGCAGAGGTCTTGCTCCTTCTATATGAATTTTTAATTTCAATTTTAAAAAATAATTAATGTCAGGGACTGTATCATCCCACTATCCGACTAGAAAACCTCCTTCCTGGAAAATGTATGTTGGGACAGAAGTGGACGGCTTCACTTCCACGATCTGTCACTCACCAGAATGACTTTCTCTATTTCCTTGGGTGCACACCAGTGGAACATCCCAGTAGAGTCGTACTTCTTCACGTTGGAGTCCATGTTGTCAATCTGATCATTGCCAGGAATCAACAAGGGGTCATGCCTGGGGAGAAAAGGACAGGAAATCCTAAGTTGAAATGCAATAAATTATCAATAGCAAGTGTCCCCACAGTTACATTTCAGAGATGCCGAAAGATGGAGAGGAAGTGATGACCACTGAAGGCCACCCCTTTGCTTGCAGAAGCCATCCTTTGCAAGGCACCTGCCTTGAACCACCTTCCACCTGGAAGTGCAGGTGGCCTTTGGCAGGTAATAATCCTGACTTTTTCCTCTTCCCCTTTTTCTAAAATGGATTTCACATCATTTTGTGGATTCAGATTCCCTTTTTATGGATATATCACTCTTCCCACTCACATTCTACTAGCTATCCAATCTCCCCATCATGTGCACGTGCACACATGCATGCACACACACACACACACACACACACACACACACCCCAAAGGGTTGCTATTAGCATTGGCAATGAAGAGGAAGGAATAGGAATAGAGTCACATGCTGACTGACTGGCATGAGGATGGAAAGCCAATTACTTGCACTTCCCGACTACAACTTCTGACGTGATGCTCTTCGCAGTAAAAGCTTTAACAGGCTGCACTTTAAATATTTTAGCAATTTGCCCAATCAGATTTTGCTCTCTTCGGCTGAAGCCCTTTAAAGATTCAGCAGCATGTCACTTCAGAGCAGATTGACTACCAAATGCCCACATCTGGAATACATGATTTCAATACTAAACAGCCATATCCTCTCTCCTTGCCTTGACAACTGTATTTGCACTAATCATCTTACGAATGGCTCCCCCCACCCCCACCTCCCAACTGCAGCCTCCTTGGATGAGAGCCTCAAGCTCAGAAGCATCTTAATAAACATGTCTTGAATTCTCAGACTATGTTCACCTTCTCTTGACTTGTTTATTGGGGGAAAGGGAAGATGATTCTCCAGAGGCCTCCCCTCCAGTGGGCTGGCAGGGCCACACTGACAGCCTTACAGATTACAACAGAATCGGGCAGGTCTAACAAGCTTCCGGCATAATAAACATGTTCCCACATGTTGGGTCATATCCGTTGTCCAGGATCCTATCTCTGATAATGATTTTGTACCTCGTTTTGAAGGAGGTTATTGTTGTTTCTACAACCATGACGATTTATAATTAGGACACTGTCCCAGCCATACCTTACTATCCTTGCAATGGAGCTTTCTTCCCTAGATAATTGTTACTCCAAGATTGAAAATATAAATCGGTTCAAAGTATTAACATTTATTGTGTAGTGCTTTTACCTTTGAAATGATCCATTTCAAGCCTCAAAGGGTAACCTTTATTTCGTTTTCACTATTTCTCCCTCTGAAATGTCTCTATTCTGACACTTTTCATTTACATGTCTGGAACACAGATAGTGGGAAGGCAATCTCTTGTGAGGTCCACAGACCTGGAATTAAGCTTTTGGGATATCTACCATAACCTTCCCAATAGGACCCCATACCCACCCAAGATGGACAAATGCCCTCACTGCATTTATTTGTTTCTGAGAATTTTGCTTTTTGGAAGCACCAAATGACAAATACCATGTGAGGCCATCTTGCAAAGTTATCATCAGTGAAAGTGTTTGATTACTATAGGAATTGTCATATCTTACCCTAAAAGGAGAGGAGTGACCCAACTCATAATAGTATCTCAATGGCTGGGTTGCTAGGAGGTCTTGAGGTTGTAAACCATCAGACCACTTTTAAATACTGAACTAGGTAAAAAAAAAAAAAAAATGCTAAAATAAAAATGGAGTTGCTGGTAAGAAATGGTCAAAGATCAGCATGAGAGCAAAGTTTGATGTTTTTTTTAAGAATCCTTAATAATGCCATAGATATCCACAAACTGGGATGGTAAGTTGGGCAAAAGCATCCATAGAGAAGAAATACAAGAGAATGAACAGAATGAACTCTTCCCATCCTTAGAAGAATATATTTTAGTTGCAAGAGGATATTAATAAACTTGCCCTGAAGATACAGATAGAGCCAGGTTTGAATTCCCATAACCTGTTTATTGGAGAGGAAGTGTTATCTCAGGAAGATCTGAGACCTCTCCCCAATGCATTCAGCATTTAAAAGTTACCAGGACTGTACACATATATTATCAGCAAGCATGAATGATAAAGCAAGCTGGTCAAAATTCCTCTTAGACAGCATGTGCCTTGGGAGAGATACGTTTTGTTTCCATATCTTCCTGGGAAGTAATCATTCTTTGGTAGCAGGGGTCTCCAACCCTCTAGCATGATGGACCAATCACCACTCAATGAGAGGCAAAACAACAGCCAATGCCAAGCCTCATTAATGGGGTGGGGATTTGGGGAAATCTGGTATAATTTAACAGGAAGGCTGAAAGCCATGCTTTGTATTAGAACATCCAAAAGCACCCAGGAATTCTTTGTGGAATTCTATTCTTCACTCTACAGTCCCCACAAGTGTCTCACCCTGGCCTGGATAATTTAAATACAAGTCACCCAGAACTTTACCCAACGGGTATGATATGAGATTGATAATCTCCCTAAACAAAGATATTTCCTTCTCTGACCAGCCATGGTACCTAGATTTCTAAATTTGATTTCTTAAATCAGTCAAGCAACCAGTAACTATGAATCCTCTATTCCAAGCCAGGACTGGAGGATATGATAAGGTGAAGACACAGTCCCTGGTCAAAGAGAGGTTCACAATATAGCAGGAGATAGAAAATGCAAATCAATAATTATGATGTAACTATTAATGTTAGAGCAAAGTGATGTAAGAGATAGTATGAGAACACCAAGGAAGAAGCTAATTGCCTGGTATTGAGGAGCCTCAAGGAAGGCTTCACAGAGAAGGGAAAATTGGCCTGAATCCTGATAGGTGAGTGGGAATCTCAACATAGTTTAGTGTTGATCCACTAGTACCCCTTAGAACCCATTCAGAGAACTGAGGCCCAAAAGAAAAGGGCCACAGAATGGCACCTAAAACAATGGTTTAGGATGCGGGGAAAGGTATCTCACCTAAGGTATAGAAGACTCAGGCTGGGAATCCTAACTCTCCTCAGAGGTGTGTTGGCTGCTGAATGGAAAATGGATTCAACTGATTGGGTATGACCAGAGACCAGACTAGGAATGATGCATGGGATTTAAGGGAACCAAAATCAAAGATGGTTATAAAAATAGGAGCTCTTTCAAAATTGGAATGAGTTGTCTCTCAGGCAGTGGGCTACCCATCACTTAAGACATTAAAAAAAAAAGCTGGGGATATGGCAGAGATGTAATTATAAATGGTGGGTGAGCTTAGAAGACCTTTCATGTTTGATGTACTGCATTCTTTTTGCTTGAAGAGGTGGCTAGAAGGATTTTGGAAACACTGGATAATTGTTGGGCATCCAAAGGCCAGAGGGAAGAACATTGTTGTTGGAGGGAAGATGGGAGAAAAGAAGCACTGACAACTGATTACTTTATAGCTCAATTAAGGGCCAGCACCGTTCCATGCCCAGTAGATTCCACTGTCTGGGAGGAAGCTTGGAATGTTGCTCATTCTGGTAACTAGAGTGTTTATAACTACACTGCAATGAAGACTGCTGCTGTGGGGTCAGATAGGGTGAATGTCGCTATCATTTCTGTTGCTATGGCAATCTCAAGTGCCATTGGTCAGCTTTGCTGCTGAGATACTTCTGACACAGGTGAAGAGTCAGCTGTCCATAGGGACTTCTGCTCCTGAATTAGGCTCCTGGAGTACATGTCAACGGAGGAAAGTGCAAGCCTTTGCCAGCAAGTACCAACCAATGCTGCTGTGATGAGGGGGCGCCTAGGAGGAGAATTGGGCAGTCTGTGGCTTGTGGAGAAGAGGGCCATCAGAAACCCCAGAACGAAGCCTCCCAACATCATCAGTTTTCAAAATGATGAGAGAACTACTTCCGAAGGCTCTCAGATGACACCTCACAGATACTTAGTTAGAACCAAGGACCAATACTGGATATTGCCTTTCACATGCACGTATTTCCTCAACTCACAAAGTCATCCCCAACTCCCCTAAATTGTACTGTAATTAATTCAAGGCTCCTTTGTCACTAATTACTTTAGTTATGTGCTTGGCTTATTTTAGGGTAACAGGAAGGCTATGAGGTGGAGGATATTTGCTGTATTTTCTACCTTGAAGAAAAAGAGGCACAAGGTACCAAGTATTGCTTAGCAGATTATCTCAGTTGCCTTATTGGGCTTAGGTCCCACCTGTTCATTTAAGGGAGAAAACCATCCTGCAACAGTTTAGGAAATACATGGAAATATACCAGAGAGCACGATATCTTCTTCAGAGTCTAGACCAATGCCCTTCCCCTCCTTAAAATTCCCCTCCACTCTGAACATACATACACAACAGAGGACTTCTCCCCAGTCTTAACTTTGCCTCTGCATTTGAGAATCAATGCCTATGGCAGCCCAACCCAAAACAAAGAAGCAGCCTGGACACTAGCCAGTTAACTAGTCAGTTGAACTGAGAGAGTTGATCTCCAGAGGGGCAGAAAATTACCTCTGAGGGCAGAAAATTACCTAAGTCCTTAGTGACACTATAGCATGGCGGTTAAGTACACTGGCTCCAGAACCAAAACTCCTGGCTTCTAGTCTTAGCTCATCTACTACTTGCCATGTTGCCCCTTGCCTCAGTTTCTTTATTTAAAAGTTGGGGGTGTCAATCATCGTCATTGCTCAAGGATTTACTGCAAGGATAAGTAAATGCATGTCACCACTTCGCACAGAACCTGCATGGAGCAAGTCCAAGTCAGTGTTAATTATTATTATTAGTATCATTCGTTATTCTTTCCTTAGGAGCCACAAATCTATTTGTAGCTCTGAATATAGTGAAAAGAGGCAGGAAGGGTAGGGAGTTCAATAATCAAGATTCAGGGTAACTATTATTATTTCTATTGCTACTATTATCACTACTAATGTCACTACGATTATGAATAGCTGTCATGACTCAAACACTTACTAACGTTGACTAATGTCCCTGTGCTACAAACTTTACCTAGACCTTATGATTTAATCATCACACCAACACTTGTAGGTAATTTCTGTGATTATCAACTTCTTTGTATAGATGGGGAACAGAGTGGTTAAGTAATGTGGCTAAAGTTGCAGAGCTAATGAGAGGAGGAGCACTGAGAGATCTGCTCGACTGGAAGCCAGAGTTGCTCTGGCCCCCTGCCTCCCACCCTCCCACTTGCAGGAGGTGGCTGTATCTTCTTCATTCTCCATGTCAGCAGCCCAAGCCACAGTGCCCTAAGCCACAAAGAGAGGGAGGCCAGCGTCGTGTGCATCTCACCAGGCAGCTCGTAGGAATAATCACTAGAAAATTATAATCGAGCCCTTATCAAGACAATGTGCTAAGGAGAGGCAGGATGATCTTTAAGGCTAGGCAAGCTCTTGCTGTGTCCCAAAGATCTGAGGGCACAGGTTAAGAATATCCACCTTTTTAAAAGAACAACAGAGAAGCCCCAGTGAGTTGAATTTTTCATATCTCTGCTCCTTGTATCTCAGCTCATACCTGCAATGTCCACAGTTAGAAATTAAGCATGCCTGACTTCAAATAAAGAATAAGAGATCATTGTTTTGAGGGTTTGTTGAGCAAGGAATGCCACTCGCCATCAATTAATCTCAGGAAGTGAACTAAATGCCCCGCTGTAGCAGAAACAGAATAAGCTGCCTTGAAGACAGCAGCCTAAAGCAAAACCACAAATCCCTTTTCCAGAAAACCTGCTGTGAGGAAGCCCATATTATATTTTAAAGAGCACAATTTCCCCTACAGGGAAATATAGAAAATCCTGGTTGATTCTGTGGCAGTGGGTTCAGCACCAGTCTTCAGAAATTTATATTAAAGTGCAAGTAACCAACCAAAGAAAAAAAGTTACCAAAGAGGAAAATTACTCAATGGTGGAAAAAATTGTGTCCTTTTCCCTGGTTGGCTTTGCAGCCTCAATTCTCATCACCTGATAAGGCCTCTTCTGTCTGCACAAGCATCTCGTCCTGATTGCAGGCAGGCCCCGCAGTGGCCTTTCTGGGAAATGGGAAGCTTGAGCAAATGAAGGTGGATTTCTCAACCCTATGCAGGCCTTTCATTCAAAGAGCAAATGTTGATTTTCACTGAGCATCTAGTATGTCAGGCAGCATGCTTGGCTATATGGGGATATTTCTTAGGCCTCAAAGCTGGGCTCAAATCATCCTCACGAAGCCATCCTCCTCAGCAACAGAGACAGAAGTTGTCTCCACTTCCTAGATGCTCCTAGAGAAATGTGACAGAATTTTTTTCACAGATAATTGAGCTGTCCGCCTCAGGTATTATACTGTGAGCTCCTTGAGGGCAAGGGACGCCTATTTTACTCTTCTATGTGTATTTAGTACCTGGCAGAGAGGTCACAGGAGACACTTAATAAATGACCAACCAACAAAAAGAGCTGATGAACGCTCTAGTCTCTGAGTACTCTTGAATCAGTAACAGGGCCTCACCAGACCTTTTATGGAGCCCATAAAATGTGCCCAGTAAGAGCCCATTCACCTTTGACATCCTGGAACAATCTGTTTTGGGAACCAGAGCTCTTGCACCATTTTTCACATACAGGGACTGTATTTGAATTAGGCCATAGAACATTCACCATAAAAACGGGCATGGTGATCTGAAGGGAGGCTCCGAAACATGTCTCTGACCAGCGGAGGTTGCCTCGGGTTCGCCTGGTACCAGCTGCTGTAACTCATCAGCAGGGGGGACACACGTTTGATGTCTGACAGTGGTCAAGACAGATGTTCTTAATTCAGCAGCTATTTAATGCTCCATGGCAAAGTTTGAACATTTCTGAGGAGTGGGCCCCTATCACTTTAAATTTCTCTCTCTGCTCTGAATCTTATAAGCAGTGGTTCTTCAAGTACGGCCCCCAAACCAGCTGCACAGCCATCAAATTCTCAGATTCTATCCCAGATCTATTGAATGAGACTCTACTGGAGTGGGGCACAGCAAGCTAAGTGTCACAAGCCCTGCGGGAGATTTAGATGCATGCTACAGTTTGAGAACCAGTGCTATGAAGCTTTGCCCACAGAGAAAAAACAAAGTGGTTAAGTCAATCCTACCAAAGTTGCTAGCAACCCACAGACTTGAAGGCTATTGTTCTATTCAACAGGGCCAGGATTAGGGTGAGGTGAGTGAGGCATCTGAGGCACAAAATTTAAGGAGGCACCTTCCAAGTCCATGCAAGTGCCAACCCTGCATTTGCACATATCTAAGAGGGAGTTCCTTCTCAAATCTTGTGCCCTGGAATCTCACCTACCTCACCTTAGCCCTGGCCCTGCTAGTCAAATGGGGGGCGGGGCGGGGAGGGACTTATAGAGCTGGTGACAAAAGCACAACCCAGTTGTCTATCCTGGGCTGATGTGACTCTCCAGGTCTAGAGCGGCTGTGTCCACAGTTGAATGAGATTCTTAACCTGGCTGCTACAGTGACTCCTCTCTGTTGCTGACCTCTATTTCCATGAGCTAATCAGCAAATAAACAGAAAAAAAGCAAATTAAATATGTTTTTGTAAATTGCGATACTTATCAGAATTTTGTTTTTTTACCCTTTCTCTTCAGCTCCACAGAAAAAATCACGGAGTCTAGTAACTAAAGCTTTAAGTACAACGTTCAGTGTGTTGTCACAGGAGACTGGAGGTCTCAGACAGCCTCCTCAAAAGGGTCCATATTTGGATTTTCAGTACTGAAATGGTCCCACTGGATCCCCCTCATCCTCGGGTGTGTCTTTTTGTGGGCAGATACCGTTTCCTGCTCCTTTGCAAAGACGCTGACTTTGGGATTCTGGATTCTTCCTTGGGTTGTCCTTCAAACACTGCTTCCACCTCCTCTGTTAAGATAAGCTCCTCTGAGACACCGCTGCTCACCATCTCTCCATCTTCCACCAGATAATGTCCCTGAAGCCACCTTCACAAAACCTTTAGGCCAGACTCTATCTTGGCAAAACTAGGGTGTTTTTCAGTTTCTCCGCATCTAGCCACTTGCACTGCTTTCCTGCTTAACAAGCAGACAGTCAAGAACCACTGCCGCCTAATATATACCTTCCGTTAAGCAGCTGCCATTCTTAGAGGAAGAAGGAAATAACTGTCCTTATGTTTTGGAGACAACCCAGGAGAATTGACACATTATTTAGTCCTGGAGGAGATTGTCCAAGATGCTCTTGAAACAAGAGGAAAGGATAATGAACCTCGGCTGAGTCTGCAACCTGCCCTAAGATCTGTGTCAAGTTTCCCCAAGCCTTGGTATGACGAGACCCACTACTTCTTTCTCCTATAGTCCCATGGGGTCCTGTCACATGTCATCTGTTTGTGCATCAAAAGGTGAATTTTCTTAGCTAAGCTGCCACTGCCTTTTTTCTTTATTTTGCCAAAGGGAAGGAATTGGGGGGCAGGGCATTCTTCCCACAAATATGATTTGGCTCAGGCCATTTGGCCATTTTCTATTACCAGATCTTTCACGCTGGCAGATTCTGACATGGGAAGACCTTAAAAAAAAGACCTCATGAAAGTTGTGAGTCAAGAGAGAGGCGATAGGACTTACTGAGCAGATGAGTTTTTCTCTTAATGCCCAACCGATGCCTAAGAGGATAAGCTGTTTTCCTCGAATCATATTTCCCCTCCCATTCAGGAAGCTAATGTCTAATATTTCTTGGGTCTTGTGACACGAAGCTCTCCTCAAAGCATTCATTTTCTCTGGTTTGGGTGCCTACCCCAGCTGGAGGTTATCTCTTTGTGTCAATCGTCTACCTGACACATCCTGCATAAATCACCACGACCCATGGTACCCTGCCTTACTCCAAGTCTCCTCAACCCTGGGGAAATAGATATACCATGGACAGAAATCAGGAATGCCACAAGTCCTTCTTGGATAAAACTCTCTGTGCCAGTCCTGGTCCACTCTTCTTCTGCAGAACCCAAAGGGCCTTGGCAGAGGCTGGGGTTGGGGTGGGCCTTCTCTTTCACAACCTTGTGCTTATGTAGCATGTGTCTCAGGAAGGTTCTGGTGAAGGGCTATTTATACTGCCACCAATGATCATCTCAAAACACAAGTTAAGGCTTGGCACTGCCTCTTCAGAAACATGCAAGGGTTCCCCTCCATGAATGAATGCCAACACACTCTTACATTCTCAGCTTCACTTATGCCGCCCCAAGGGTGCCACACAAAGCCATCTGCTGTGTCCAGAACACTCTCGCTATTTCCTCCACCAGGCAGAACACTGAATCGGTTCATAGTAAGGGGCTCAGAAACTAAACCCCTGGGTTCAAATGATCCTAGTTAGGTAAGAACTTAACTAGACTTACTAGACTTTCCATCTCAGTGCCTCACCTTCCTCATCTGTAAAATAGGGGCAGGAGTAATACCTATTCTTAAAGTTGTAGTTAGATTAAATGAGTTAATAGGCATAAACTCTTTAGAATGATGCCTGGCACCTGGTAAACGCTGAATAAGGGTAAGTAATACTGTTAGTAGAGAATTCTTCTCATGATTCAGGGCTAGGTTAAATGAGACCAGAATGGCTAAAAAGCATACTACATCAGGATCCAGACACACAAAATGAGGCTGTTCACCTAATGACTGTACAGAGAGTTAAGTGACACTTAAAAAACAGGGTAAGCCTGATACCAGAACAAGGGGAGACAAAGACCATTAGTGGTAGTCCCTGAAGCATTTCATGCTGGCAGATGATCTGGAAGGAGACCTCACACGGCAGCCTGTTTTATTTGCAGAAGCCACAGTGGTAAATTAAAGCCCAGCCTAGCCCATTCTGAACCCTTGGGTTTCTCCTGGAGCTATTGTGATCAGTGCCCATAGGCTTCTGAAACCTGCCCATGTTCAGAATGATTGATTCTGCTCAAACAGCAGGCCACAAACTCATGTCAAAAAACCCACTTCCAGTAAGCCATTAACTTCCTTTATGGACTGTTCAGGTCATAAGAAATAGGACCTGGGAGTCCTATCTTCTGTAGAATAGAAAGGGAGTATTTGAAGAGGTGGGAGGAACTGGAGAAGCTAGCAGGCACTGCATGAGCTCCTCTGTTTTCTGTCAATAAACAGGAGGGATCCAGCAAAAATAGGCCCTGGCAACCTCATTGCCAGTGCCAGATATTCAAACGCCAACCACACGGTCCATGGGTTCTTCATTTACAGACCTAACGTGAAGGAAAAGAGAGAGAAAGTTGAGCAAGTGTCCTGCATTTGCTGCACATGAGACAGAGTATGGAGAGCCCCTGGGCCATTCAAAGTCATGGTAAAGAAGGATTGGCTAAGACCTTCTGACCTGTCATGGGATGGCCCGTTCCAGCTGAGCTGACATGGACACTGTCATAGGCCCAGTAGCCATGGCTGGAGCAGCAGCAGCCGCCAAAGGCATCAACACAAGACAAGAAGACTGAGTTGTACAGCTTGGCAACTTTCGACTCCCTACCTGACCCACGTTTAGCAATTCTGATGTACCAGGGAGCAGACAGCTCCAGCCCAGAATGACGGCCTCCCTCGGTCCCTCTCTGTCAGGCAATGAAAGCAGGATCCACTTTGAAAATTCTCCCCCATCATGCAAACTGACATAGGCATGCTTTTCAAAAACCCACAGCCAATCTGTTGATCATTACTTATTTACAAAGGCCTTTGGGCAGAAAGTCCTGTAAAAACCATACTTGCTACAGTATACACTAGCTTTTTCTGCTTGTGGAAAAAAAAAGTTCCCCCAGGCTACCTCAAACCATCACTTTCTATTGCACATAAAATGTAGCGTGTAACACTAAAGTATTTAATATATATGGTATAATATATCTACAGGAAAGGCATTTGTGTAGAAGTATGTTACCCTGGATTTGGTAATTTGATGTTTTGCTGAAGGCTACGACTTAAAAAAGCCTCCACCTCGTACAGAAGACCTGTCATCTTGGTACCCAAGAGCCAACAGAATAAAGAAGTACCCTTAAGCAGCAAAACTTTGACACAGCTTTGAAGCTTATGAAAACAGTATAACTCTTCAGAATTATTATTACTCAAGATCAAAGAAATGAGCCATACTTTACATAGCAAACAGGGACAGGGAATTTGGCTCCAAAGGTTTCTGATTTTTCAGACTTCTCTTTACTTATTTATTTGCTTCTCTAAATTTAGGCAAAGGAAAGCGCCTGCCTTTCTTTCTACTTTAAATGGAGAAAACTATTAGCATTAGATAAGGTGATTACCTAAAGGTGAGTAAATAGGAAATGAATGCTGGCATGACAACTGGCGTCATAAAAATGAGAAGCTTGGCAGTTGGCGCATTTCATTCCTCCTCATAAACTGTAAACAAGCATGTAAATCAGCTACAGCCAAGCAAGGCTGAGCCATGAGTAAAGGAGAGAACTTTTAAGGAAACATTTAACAGGACTAGATGGTCATAATGGAATAAGGGAGACAGCACCCCTGTCTCAACTACACAAGGAAAGGTGGACGTGGAGGGCCAGGGAGATGCTAAGGTCACTGAGAAGGGGAGAGGCAGAAGAAAATCACAACTAATTTATTTCAATATTCAAATGGAAGAGAGTGGCTAATGGCAACAAAAAGAGGAAAGTAACCACAAGAACCGGCGGGCTTTCCCGTTGGGTGGCAGTAACCAGTTAGGGTGGGCAGTACAAATCTGAAATATCATCCCTGTTTCATTGAGGTGCTAGACAGTTAGGATGTCTGAGGAAATAAGCACTGGGTTTGGCAGATGAATAAAAAACAATAAGGGGGAGAAGAAAGGTGAATAGATCAATTGGAAACCTGTAGGACTCTTTTGAAATTTGATTTCACTTGACACTTCCTAGAGGAAGTCATAGTCTGGAAGGAAGGGAGAGAAGAAGGGAGGGAGGGAAGGGGTGAGGGGAGGGGAGGGGAGTGAGGAAGGGAGGGAAGAAACGGAAGGGAAGGAAAGAAAAGGAAAAGACCGACGCATGCTGTATTTCATAATTAATATTGTTTTAGCCTGAGCAGAACTGGATCACTTTTGAACTTCGCTTTGGCAAGTCCACAGATTATTAGAATTTTTTTAATCAGTCAAAATCAATAAGCAGAAATTTGATTTCAATCGACAGGATAAAAGGAAGGTAATCTTCAGGTTCATCTCTGATTGTGATGCTACATCTCACATATGGCCTTAAGTACAGAAAACAGTCCTAAGAGGGACTCTAGCAGAAAGAGACTCGCCGGAGGCAAGCTAACCGCACGAGTCCCTCTGATTGGTTACCGCCGTCATTAGTGCCACTGCTGTTTAGGAACTACACATCGACAGGACATGGTGACAGCTAAGACTTTAAAGCCTATGTATTTTTCAAACAGCTTTTCAAACTGGTTTTCATGACAGAAATTTTTCAGCTCTATCATTAACTGCTGACAAGCTGACAGAATAAATAGTCCAGCCCTTAAGAAGCCTTCTAAAGAGCTCGCTCCCCTCCCCCTGCCAGGTTCTTCCTGGGGAGGGGAGGCTCGGGGCCTGGGCAGGGCGGGAAGGAGGCAGAGAGAGGAAAAGAGGGCGCCCTAGAGGGAGAGAGGGAGCCCGACTGCGGCCCTTCTTACCTCATCAGCTTAGGCGAGGAGTTGGGCGAGTTCCGCATGCCTCCGTTCCGCTGCTTTTTTTTTGGTGACAGCGTGGACGGCTGCTCATCTTCAACTGGAAATACAGGCAGCTCGTGAGATTATGTACAGTTTGAGGGCAGACTGCGAAATACAGGCAAGATGTCAAAGGACACACACTCACAGCTCACTCACTCACTAGTAATCCGTGGCTGTCTTCTAGGGCCCAGTGACAAAGACCAAACGTGTTAGGCAAAGAGGCCGGCTTTAGGAGAGGTGAAAACTCACCTCTTTACACTGCAGTGTTTTGAACATGCACTTTAAACACACTAAAAGAGTTTGTAAACACCCCTGCCATTCAGAAAAAGGGAAATCGTAATTTATCTGCATACTGCCCTCCCCCCCCCCACCCCCCGCCGCCCCAAAAGGGAACATTCAATTGTTATTCTTAGAGTTGATTTTGGTTAATTTGCTTTGCTGGGCAATCAAATGAGTTTTTTCATAACCAAAACCAGAAATAAAGTGGCATTTGAAAGAGTGGCAGAATAGCTGCCAGCCTGCTGCTTCTCCAAATGAACGAACTTAACTGGTTCCTCAACCTTGCACCCCAGAGAAAGAGCCAGAAGAGAGGCGAGGATTCAGGGCCTTCACAGCCAATGTTTCAATCACTTAGGACTGGGAACATTGGCACGTGCTGGCTCAAGAATCTCCAGCGCACTCTGTTCTTATCCCTCCACCTCCCAAGAGGGAGGGCATGTAGGGCTGGGCAAATGGAGTCCTTTCTGCATTAAGATAGGAGAACTGGAGCTGGCGAGTTAGCGAGCCAGGCTGGAGAACAGCACCCGAGTGAAGGAGGAGGTGGCCATTGAATGAGAGCTCTGATGGTGCGGTGGGGTGGGGTGGGGTGGGGGCCAGGCGAAGGAGGGCAGCATAAGGGATTGGAAACCAAAGGCTGTTTTCCAAATGTCTACACCACATAGACCGCTAAGCAATGTGAAGTTTCGCTCACAAACAGCACAGCACACTCAACTGCTTTTGCCCAAAGACACCCACTAATAAGCTTTGTAGATGTAATAGCCTGCATCATGCTTCTTTTTAAGAGAGCTGCTTGATAATTAGCAGATGCGTACCCAGTCTGTCACCCAAAGGCATCAGAGGCAAAATTCTAGTCCTCCTCTCCCCACCCCCACAGTTCAGGCTAAAGCTGTAATATCAAGAAGGAGAAAGAGGATCCTCGGATTCTTAGAGTTGACTTCAACACTGTCTAGGAGGAAGCAGCCCCGAAACTCAGAATGCACAGCAGTACCTTAAAGCTTAGAAGAGAAATATTAGCAGTGACGACAACAAAAGAAGCTTGATACGTTAATGGTGTACAAGGCTTTGGTAGGGGAGAAAATGCCATCTCAGCTACTTGTTATTATCCAAAGACCCATATCAGAACATGCATGGTGTGATACTTCCCTGAAAACCCGAAAGAAATTTATGATATTATGATAAATGGTTCCAGAGGGTTTATAATAATCAGCTACCCTCCAAACCTGTTCTATGACACTTTATAGAACCCTCTACTCTACTGTCAGTCTGGGTGAAGCTGGGATCAGGGACAAGAATGGTACAAGGCAAGAGCAACGCCAGAAGGAAGGAAGGCAAGAAAGCACCTGCCAGTGCCCACCGCCCGCTAACCAACCCAACCACCTGCTCCCCTCTCCCGAGGACCACGCTCAGGCTGCGACCCTATCAGTCACTTAATGCTCCAGGCAGGAGCCATGTGGCTGCTAGGACATCGCATCTTATCAGAAGTGAGTATCCACAGCAAATCACACAGAGACTAAACAGCACTTAAAAGATTAAAGGAAATAAATACAAGCCACATAAATGGTATTGAAAAAAATCACTTAGAGTTGATATGCATCTCTCGGCAAGCAAACAGGCACTCTGAGCTTGACCTGAATTCATCTTCCTTTCAAAGGACAGGGGAGTGTGCATCCAAGGCAATAATGGGGTAGAAAGGCAATGAGTGAGAGAGAGTGTATGTCAGGCAAGTATACTTCTGTGCTCTCCCCATCTAAGGAGGGGTTAGAAAGTCTCGTGCTGACTCCACACAAGTACAAGGTGCCCTGTTAACACGGACCACTTGGAAGTGTTGTCTTGTTCACAGTGATATCGAGTAATTAAGTCGCGTGCCAGACTAAATAATGTGTGGGTTTGTGTGTGTGTGAGTGTGTCTAGTGAGGGTGTAAGTTCTGTTCTTTCCTTTCACATCAGCCTTCTTATGATTAGAATGAAATATCCAAAAAAGGTCTTTTATCTACCCTAGCCTACTATGGCTAGCTTTATTCAAAGCCACCAGATGTTACCACGGTTTTGTCCAATTATATAATGAGTCCACATCAGAGACCGAAACAGCTGTCACCTCACTGGCATCTCTGTTGGATTCTTTTGCCTAACTTTTGCTTCCCCATTTGCATCGGGCCTACAATAAACGACCCTCTTTGGTTAAGTGCTCATAATCCTTATGCCTTGTCGCTGTCTATGTTTACCTGCCACAATCTGCAGAGGGGAGAGCTGCAAGTTAATACCTGTTAGCCAGCTCCAGGGAGACACCTCATTTTGGTGGTAGTTATGCTTCCTTCTATGCAAGGAGACTATTTATTTTCATTGCAACACAGAAAGATCATCCATCATAATCATATTGCATTTAAACTGGGATTTGTTCTCTTAAATGAAACTAGTGTTCAAAGGTTTCCTCCTGCACTCACAGGCTGGAAATGCAGATCTGTTCCCCGAAGAGATGGGGAAAATGTCTCCGGTTTAAATATACGAACGTTGTGTAATGGAGACGGTTACATGTGGCTTAGATCCCACAAGAGAAGCAGCGATAACTTCTTTCTTATAAGGAGGATATAAACCATATTTAATTATTATCCTTTATATGGATTCTATCAATTTCTGCATATTTAAAGAAAGCGGATCTAGGAAAACTTTTAGTTAAGCTATAAAATATAATTTTCATTTCATGGCTTCTGTGCCTACATGAGAGGAATAAAAATTGAACTAAAAGGGAGACTCAAATTTACTTTCTTTCATGAAAGACAAATGTATTGAAGTAATGGGCCACTACCACATGACAACTCACATTTACAAGCCCATATTTAACCTACTTTTTGGCTAATTACAATCCACCTTTGTCTCTAGCAGTTTCGCTTGCCTTCATGCTGTGGAAGTCACATGAAGATAGGATTCTTTAAAGAAACCTGACTTACAAGCTTCTTTAAAACATACACAAGTTCAGGAATCCAACGTGGAATTTTTATAGGAGCTGAACTCCATCCAGTCTCCAAGTACTCATAAAATTCAAGGGCTTGTTTTTGCACATCCCTAAGTATAACACTTAATGTGCTGTTGTAACTTCCCAGTGCTCGCTTGTCTAATAGGCACTGAATCTAACAGTTTTACAGTTTGGGAAGACTCAGTGCTAGAAAAATGTCAGGCAAGTCTAATGAGGCTTCAGATCCCCTGGTTTACGCTAGAGTTTAATTTAAAGTTACAATGATGTTTTAACATGTTTGCTTATACTTGACTAAAGAGGATTCATTATTTCAATGACATAACCTCCAGACAATGTTCTGGGAATTGATTTAAGATGTGGTGGTAATTCCAACAGCCTAAATGCAGAGTCGAACATCTGTAACAACATTTTATTCGGCTTCTCAGTCACATTCTGTTTTCAAGCGAAAGAAAGGCAACATCTTCCAGAAACACTGGCCAGAACTCCGGGCTTACTTCGAAATGAGCATATATTTTACTAGATTTTTTTCTAAAGAAATCTCCTTCTTTCTCTGTCTTAGCCAGGTTGCACACGCTGTGTCCAGGTTCACCAGTGCCTCTTTACAGGGCCCCGGGAATAAAATGGGCAACAGTTACAACTTTCAGCTTTCCAAAAGAGTCCCAGAGCCAGTAGGGGATGGACCCATCGCACATTCCCGATTGCCTGTTTCCTCAGCAGAGTTTAGGGGATGATGCCCTTTGAGACTTAAAGGTGAGCTTATTGGCTGGAGTTAAAACATAGTTCAAAGCAAATAAACTAAGAAATGTAATAAAAGGCAAACAACCCATAAACATGAGTCGGCTGGCTATCTCCATTACATTATTAATCACCACATCTGGAGAAACCCACATCTGCACACACTTAGCAGGTCATTAGTAATGTCATATTCACACTGGAATCACTCACAGTAAGAGTCATGCAAAGTGGTTTGAACGCAGAGGCATCTCACTAACAGGGCTTCCTACTGGAGTCTTGAGCAAGCTGCTAGTTTGGGGGTAGTTTTAATTGTTATTTATTGTTTTTCATGGCTTCCCTTTATGGTATTTTGCTGCCCAACAAGCTAAACGCATGCTGACATCCACAGTGGTACATCTGTCTTCTACAAGTGAGCTCAGCATGTTAAAGTAGAAAGTTGAGGGGTGCAGAGCAGACACCCTTGGCAGTTATTAAGAAATGGGATGGGTCCCAGCACTCCTTTCACCTGGCTCGGTCACAAGCCGAGAATGGGGAGTTGCGTTCTTGAACTCAAATGGGTCTTTGGGATAGCGTGATCTAGCTTCAACCTTGACTGCCAAACAACAAGGAGAAAAGAAAACGGAAATTAATCCTTGGTGAAATGTTTTGTTATACAACTTCCAAACCAATTTTAACAGTAAGTAGAATTATAGTTTTGAATTAAAATGGAGGTTTATCTCCCACAGCTGAATTGCAGGTGTTTTTTGTTTTTTGTTTTTTCCTTTTCTTTTCTTTTACCCTGATGACTTCCTGGAATTTTTTTTGCTCCGTTATTTTCACTGATGTCAGAAGGGATAATATCTGTGGAAATTCAGAAGATGATCTTTGTGCAATACTTTAAAAAAAAACCATACAAAGCTCCTCCTGGCCCCAACAACATACACAGATACAGAAAACTCAATTTAGCAACAGGATCAGAACCATTAGCTCCTGAAGCCTGTTCAAATGAATGCTACTAAATAATCAGCATATTACAAACTATCAACCCTTAATGTTAAATGATCGTTTTCAATCTCAAACCACAGGCTTGGTCAGCCTTGCTGGTTGTGATACCTAACTTGCACTGAATACCCTGGGCTTGCCAGTCCTAAGGGTGACATGTAGCATCTCCCTGTGTCACGAGTGATAGCAATGAAAGGAAGGTATGTGTTTTCAGTCTTTCAGGCTATAAATGTTGTTTTGTGAAAATTGAAGCTAAGAAGAGAGAGCAAAATTGTTGGAACAGAGATCAAACGGTGTGCTTTCTATTTTCTTTGGGTTTATCAAACTTGCCACTAAGAACAATCAATCACATGTAAGTCCTAACAACACAATCATTTTGCCACATTTAATTCACAACGGACAAAACCTCCCAAACTGATCTGATCTTGTTCTAAAATGAGTGCCTGAGATTTTCACTAGAAAGCCTGGGTGAAAGGTCTTATGACGTGGCCACGAGAACGCCATCGCTGTGTGGGGGCACAGGATGGGGCCTGCTTTACAGAGGGAAGTTTCCTGTTCTGTAATCATAGACTACCAGAACGCGGCTGCCTCATGCAAATGGGACTGGTGAGAAGGTGTGAGTGTTTCCTTAACTGACGGACAGAAATGTAACAATAATGATAATATTAGTATTAATACTACTAACACAAATGCCAACTAAATAACCCATACTGTGAATTTGGTAATATAATCTCTGTAAAGGAGCACTTGGCTTTTGTTTCAGGATGACTCCCATCTTGGGGAAGGCCATGTGCCCATCGATGAGGTTGAGCGGCTAAACCCAGGTAGGATAAAGTTAAGACAGGCAGCGGAGCCAAGTTCTATGCCTGCAGGGTGAGAACCAAGGTGAATTAAAGCAGGCCACATGCTAGGAATGAGAGTTTCTGGTCTGACAACCTTGGCATAACATATATCATCAAGATGTTTGGTGAAATTTTGGGGTATCATTGATAAGATCAGTCTATGTAGCAGTATTTTGGCAGATCATGACAAATGTTAAGACACAGATAATGAAAAGATGAAGGATACTGGCCCTCAAAAGTATCCCCACCAATGATAATAGCTCAAATATCTATAACCTTCCATCATTTACCAATCATTTTATAATATATATTAACAAGCAGGCTAATTTGGCAACTTCTGGCTGAGAAATACTATATATATATATATATATATATATATATATATATATATGGAAAACTTAAAGAGTGTAGATTAAAAAATCATCTATCATCATGTAAAATGAGAATGGACAAGGATCTCCAAGAGGCTGGTCTAGCCCCAGTGTGGGCGCAGGGGCCCCAGCCCCTTAGATGTAGCAGGGAGGAGGCTGTGGGGGCAGGGAAGGGGAGGCTTGTTGGAGCTTTTTCATTTCTGGCTTTTGTGAAGCTAATAGGAGAGTCGGGAGGGAGACTTTAAGGAACAATAGGTTATGTAGAAGTTAATCATAGGGTATGTTTCTGGCTCTATTCACTGCCTAGGAAAGCTGAATTGTGTAAGTTTGAGCCCATCAAGAGAGTAATGAAAGAATTCAGCTCCTACATGGAAGAGAGAAAAAATACAATATAAATATATTAACAGAAAGCCACGTGACCTGCAATGCAATACTCTCTACAGAAAGACGGCAGATCTAATAGATCCTCTAGAATCAAATGGGGTGGATCCAATGTTCCTCCTGTATCCACACCCCTGCATCTCAAACCACAAACCTTACGTTCTATATGTGCCTTGGTAGGAGCACAACATTCATCACAGGCCCCGGTATCTAGAATCTCAGCCCCTACATCTTCACTAAAAACTTGACTTTCCATAACAACTTGCCCAACACTCTGCCCTGCTCAGTGCTCAATAGGAAATTCCTTTTGGAGATTTGGTTGCCACTAGCTCTTTTCTTTCTTTTTCTCTTGGAACAGACTCTTTCCATCGCCTCAAGGGCAAAGAAATGTCACAAACAAAAATCACTAGGTATTAGCTTCTCAGGGACAAGACAAGGGGCTGAATAATGGAATCCTAAGGGCAAATACACAGTTGAAACAAGAATTGCAAGAATTTCCTTGAATCACTGCCGTGGAGTTTGGGGAGGAGGGAGGTAGTAAAAGATGGAAGATCATTTTTGCTTTGTTTATATTAATCAAACTTGAGAAAAACATATGAATTCCAACAAAAACAGCCACTTTCTAGCTTTCCTTCTCTTCCTACTTCCCACTTCCCACTCCCTATACCAACCAACTACATAGTGAAGACTCTGAGGCCCAAATGTCTACCTGACTCCCTAGCATGAGCAGTATATCCAGGTTTCAGACCAGGGATGACATGTGCAGGCCCCTGGCTCCAACAACTGCCCTTTCTCCTTATCTTTCTCAAGTTCAGTGGGCAAACTACAGCGGGCCACCTGTTTCTGTACAGCTCATGAGCCAAGAATGTTTTTTTTACATTTTTGTATGTTTTTAAATGGCTGGAAAAAGTCAAGGAAGAATACTATTTCGTAACACATTAAAATGGCATGCAATGCAAATTTCAGGGTCAAAAGATATGTTTTTTCTGGAACACGGTCACGGTCATCTGCTTACATTTTGTCTATGGCTGCTTTGGATCTACGATGACAGAGTTTAGTCACACAGAGACCATATGGCCCACAAAGCCTAAGCTATTTACTATCTGGCCCTTGACAGCAATAGTTTGTTGACCCCTGATCTACTTTAACTTTGCACATTTTCCTGGCTCTCCAGTCTTCAAAAAGGACAATGCTCGCCCCGATCTGCCCGTGCCCAGCCAAGCAACAAAAGAAACCCACATGGAAACCACTAGATGCACCAAGATTTGGGGAAGTCGGGAGGGGTTGGAGCAGACTGGTGACTCTAATCTCCCTGCTACCAGCCCTGCTGGTTCCCTCGAGTTTGGGAACGTGGGCCAGGCAAGCTTCCCATTTTCCACCTCAAGCTAAGTTAGACTCCTACACTCCGTAAGTACTTTGAAAATCAAGGCAAAGCCCATCTACCACGAGCAATTCCTCGAAGCTGTCAGCGTGTGCTGAAAGTCCACCTGGCAAGAGCCCTGTCCAAGACAACAGATTAACCATTAGACTAGATATGTTGAAAATATACAGCTTCAACCTTTCCCCAGCTCGCTCAGAGCGATATATAGATGATTATTTCAACCGTCAGCTGCCGCATAGATTTAAACCCCTGTGCAATAATTCCTGGATTCATCTGCCCCTTGTCAAACTTGCACAGCTTTCGTTGGAGGATACATGGTGTGGCAGTTTCACTGTGAATCCGGAATGATCCAGACGGCTGCTGTCTCTTTGTTAACAGGAAGCCAAACTGATGAGTTTGTAATGCATTTCTTATCAAAGGTAGTTTCAGAGAGGAAAATGTAGCCCATCAGTATGGCTAGAATTTCATATATACTTGATTATGGGCTTAATCAGAACATCTCTGTTATTTTCTTAAGGAAATAGATAATTCTGTCTCCGTCCCATTAAAATCATTTTATGCCAAGGAATTATGTAGTTAGGAATTTATAATTATCCTTGATTTTTTCCCCCTCCTGCAGTATACTTAAGAAAACCAGCAGCTGGAGACTCCAAAGCAATGGTGCTTCATAGATACAAGCATGCTAGTCTATTTTTTAAAGTGAATGCTGATCTGAGCGGTGTGTCTAAAATGATCATTGCGAATAAAGGGATTGTAATTTTTAACCCCTCCATTTAACAAAGACAAAATGGACTGTAATGGGATTTATGGAGCCTATAAAGGAACTCTTTTTCTAATATGGTTGATTATCAAATAGATTTGGATTTACTGTAGGTCAAACTGGGTCCCTCTGAAATGTTATCGAGAGAAAATGCCCGTAAAGCACCAAGCACGATTCCTGGCACATTGAAAGTGCTCACGTCAGTGGTAACATCTGCCAATGATGCTGTTGTCCTTGTTGCTCGAATCCCTACTGACTTGAAATCTGGTGCTTAAGTACCAGCATTAGACATACTACTGATCCTGCCTTTATTTGGAATTCTAATCTTTTCCTTATCATGGAATTTTTTTTTGCATTTTCATTTTTTTAAAATAGTGCATTAAACGATCATTTATCTTGGTTTCTGAGCCTTTTGGTGCCCTCTTAATTTTTGCACCCAAAACAAGCGCCTCACTCGCCTCATCCTAGCCTCAACCCTTTCCTGTCCATTTCTCCAGGGCACCTGTTTTAGGTGCTGGCTCAGCCTCCTCTCCTACGTTACAGAGGAGTGATCTTGTTTGTGACTGCACGTGTGTCTATGTGTTCCCTTGTTCAGCCCTGGACAAGGCAAGTACAGAGTCATTTCTTTTGATCACTTCACGCTGTATGCATGAGATTGTTAAGGAAGGCCCTTGCAAGAAATGCTTCCTTGTGGATTTACAAATTGTCAGAAATCAGAGGAGTGGAGAAAAGATCAGCCTGCCTCAGGAATCTGAGATTTGCCACCTGCCCAGGGTGAGAAACAGAAAAGAGAGAAGGTTCAGGCCTCTCCTGGACTTTATTCCACTCCTCACAGCAAATTCTCATGGCTAACACAATGTGGATTTACATTTCCACTCTGAGGCTAAAGTTTTTATTTGCTTATATGTTTTGACTCAGACGTTATCTTCTTCCTGTTTTTTTTTTCCCCTCCCCCTAAACAGCGGCAGATAAACATGACTGGCAGAAGATGTCAATCATGTTTCATTTCCATTTTCACTTTGCTGTTTACATTTCTTAAATTAATGCTTGCCCTAGTGATTCTGCTTCTTGAAGAGCAGCCTAGAATCTAATTGTGAAACTGTATGGGAATCTTTTTTCTAAACCATAAGATGTTAAAAGATAAGAGTCATTATTATTAACATCATCATTATTTGTATCGGCTCATATCTTCCATTGAACTGGTGGTGTCAGGAGCCCTCTAGAATTCTAATATGTATTCCAGATGGTTGCACCAGTACTTTCTCTGAAACTCAGATAAAGGTAAAATGCATGGGCTTTTAGTGCAACGCAGGTGCACGGCGTGGCCCGATGAAGAATGCCCTGCCAGAGCACTTTAGAAATACTGTAGGCTTTTAACCTTGGGAGCTAAGGACCAGTCCAGATTGTGATTTTACACTAAATACAGCATTTAGCTTATTTCTTAAGGGCATAGTCACCTTCTAAAGATGTTCTTGAACTATAAAATCACTATCTGTATTCTACTATAATTTATCCTCCGATGCATCCTGTGCAACATTTTAAAACGCTAGTGCCTGGCGGGGCCTCTTTCTGGTCAGCGTGGTTAGGGAACAAGGCATGGAATACGCTAGCAGGGCTAGGAGGGCTTTGGGGATTTTCTGGCCTCACCCTCTCTTTACGGATGGGGCAAAGGAGGCTGCACTGACATGCAAACCCAGAACTAGCGCCCGGGCATGCTGACTTCTGATCCAGGCCCTCTGCCTCTAGGATTCTGCAGGTGAGGGCAGTGTGAGCATAGATTAAGGACGTGAGCTTCTCAAATCAGGTCCCCGGCTCAAGTGGCAGCTCTGCCCCGTTAGTGCTCTGAGCTCGGACAAGTTGCTCAACGCCCCAATGCTGCAGGGTCTATTGTTATCCCCTCTGGACGGATGGGGACACCAAGGCTCAGAGATGCTGTGGGATTAAATGAGATGAGCGGAGGCCCCACGCTGACAGCACCAGGACCCACAGCAGGTGCCCGCAGGCTCACCCTGGCGCCACCGAGCTGCTGGCCCATGGGGCTTCGCGTGTCAACCAGAGGGCAATATTTAAGTCCAGAGAGCGTACATGAAAAGGTATATGGCTAGCTTCTATTTAAAAATCCTGCAGAAGACTGGGCCCACATTCCAGGAGGCTGGGGCGAAGGCTGTCTCAGGGAGCTCACCAGCTCATCAAAAGCCCCACTGCTGCTTATTGCACCCATTTTCAGGGTAAGATACCCCCTCGTTTACGTCTCTGGCTCCAGAGACACTCAAGTGTGCCATCCCTTGCTGAGGACGTAAGGTACTTAACACAGGGCCCAGGATACGATAACCCTTGACAAATATCAACCCCTACTGAGCTGTACGAAGGGTAACCGTTAAGCACACAGACTCTGACGTCACACTGCGGGGCCTGAACCTGGGCTTTCGGCAAATGACTTAGCTTCAGTTTTCTCATCTATTAAGCAGGAATAATCGGAGTACTTACCTTGTAGGATTGTTGTGAGGGCTAAATGGACTGAAAAGGTGAAAAGCACTTGGAAGAGTTCCTGGTAAGCTCTTAATAACTGTTACCCATCCTTATTGTCTTGGCTTTTAGAAAGCAAAGTCATCAGAGCCCACTGCAGTTGTGTACTTCTGCACAATGTCAGTCTGCTTTCTTCTGACTTTGTTCCACTTAAATGGATTCAACCCCTGCCCCCTGCCCCAAGCAACTGATTTGTATCCAACAGCTACAGCCACAGCCACGTGAGATTAACTACCCCCCACCTCCACCCTTTGCATCTCACTTAAGTGCTACCTTTGTCCCATAAGGCCCTAATTTTTTGCTCAGGTAAAAAATATTAGGCCTTACCAAGTGTCATAGGAAAACAAGTAAAGCCAGAAAATGTGTAGATAGGCTTCACTGGAGAGAGCTGAGACTATTCAGAGCAATAACAAATCAAAGTCAGATGGAAAAGTGGAGAAACCCCATTGTTCCCTCTAAATTACAGGAAATTCGTGCTGCCTGACTGTGAGGGGCTCTTTGCCTGGAATTTCTCATGGAAGGTCATGGACATGGCATATGTGTGTGGGAGCTGGTGGGAAGGGCAGGAGAATGATGGAGCAAGGAAGTAGCACCTCTGACTTTCTTCCACCATGCTTCCCTAGGCTAAGCATAAGCTAAGCCTGCTTCCTCCAGGAAGGCTTCCTGGATGATTGGAACAAGCTAGAACATCTCCTTTCTTTAAAAATTCTGTGGCATGTCTCATCTCACGTCTCTCTGGAATTTCCTTATATTTATTGCACTGTCCATTTGCTATCCTTTTCAATGTGTTCTACTTTCCCAACTAGACTATATAAAGTCCTCTACTATTTTTTTTCCTTCCAATAAGTCCTCTACTATTGTTTACAAATGTCTGAATTTCCCATGGTACTGAGCACCTGGTAAGCCTCCTAATAAATATCTTCTAGTTAACAGAGAGGTGGCATTGCAGAATGGAAAAGCATAACCCATTAGTCAGGAGCAGGGTTCTATTCCCAGCTTGGATCAACTATGTGGCCTGAACAAGTTTCTTTCCTGTAAAATGAGAGATTGGTATTAATTAAACATAAGGTCCTGTTCAGCTCTGATGTGTAATGAGTCTGGGCCTAATAGTCTCTTCTTTTACTTGACAGATATCACAGGGGCCAGCCATGGACTGGTGGTCTCATAACTGCCCAGCCACAAATAATTAACAAGCACTTCCGGACTCAACCCAGAAGATCCACAGAATAGGAGAAGCAGGTTTCCTGGTCCAAGGAATGTGTGGTCATGCTTAACAGCTCTCAACCTGGCTTTCATTAAAATGAATGAGGGAACTTCACAAAACACCAATGCTTGAGTCCCACCCCAGACTGATTAGACAAGAACCTCCAGGTTGGGCCTGGGCATTGGTTTTCCTTTTTCTTTTCCCTTCTTTCTTCTTCTTTAAGCAAATCTTTTTAGAGATGCACAGAAAGAGAGAACCACAAGTCTTGCTGGAGAAATGAGACAATTGCCTTAAAAATATATCAAATAATTCACAAGTTATATAAAACAACAGTACAAAAGATGTCACATGAAAAATGTCAGGCAAGAACTAAATGGAATACCTTAGACAATAAGTGCTAGAGGATCTAGGATGTTCAGGAAAGAAAGACAGATTTATAACAAGAGTAGGATGGAAGAAAATGTCAGCCTTCTTCACCTGTGTATCCATCCGCAGAGCCAAGCACGAACCCTGGCACACTGGAGACACTCAAGCCAAGATTCGGAATAAACAAAGAGGTGGCAGTAAAGATGGGCAAAGCATACCAGGCGGAGAGGATGGCTTGAAGAAAGGCAGGGAGGTGGGAAAGTACTAATGTGAGGAACCACTGGAAAATCATTTTGGCTGGAGCAGCATGATTTATTTGGGCGCATAGCTGCGGGTATGAGGGCAGACCTTGTAAGGCTTTGAATTCCAAACGACAGAATTTGGACAGTGTTTGGTCTAACAATCTGAATCCTTGGAAAGGTAGCCTTCCTTCTATTTAAATGCTCAAATTCAAGGAGGAGAGTGGGTGGTATGCCTCTGGGGGAAAATTCAATCAAAAACCCCTCGAGCTCAACATTTCTTTCTGGCTACTTAAAAGTTATAAGGGTCCAAGATCAGGCACATACACGTGAGCAAAGAATGCAAAAGCAAGGAGAAGGGCCTTGGCAACTGTCCATTTCCTCTGAAAGTCTAATTTTTATTCTGGAGCGTGCATTAGACAGGAAAATAAAAGTATTCAATGCCTTGGAAAGGGGTCCCATGCAACAAACAAGGCTGGTTCCTCACAGCCAGGCCAGGTAAATCTAAACTGGACTCCGGGAAGGTTATTTCCTGTCCCAAAGTACTTGAGTTGATCCCATCCCATATTAAAAGAGAGCTGGAGGAAAGCCATCAAGGCTTGACTTTTACATGGAAACAAATATATTTAAAAAGAATTTTCAACAAAATCAGTGCTTTCAGGCAGATTCACTGAGAAGAAAATGTTTCCCCCAACCTTCTACTCCGTGGTTTTACCTAACCAGTAACATTTTAGGACTTTGTCATAAACGGATGGCTTTTAAAAATAAGAACATATGTCATTTTTATCTGGATCCTTGCCCGACATCCTACCCTGCTACGCCAGAGAGAAGTTAAACCCAAAAGAGAAAATTCCTATTGAATTATCAAAAATAATGGCTTCAAAATTTTAAATTATAAAAATAGTAAAAAAAA